>JANTFA010140642.1:0-22380 GCA_026413405.1 Phytosciara flavipes
GTATGGGATGCGGGGAAATCATTTATGGACACAAAATAAACATATTTTTGTATGGAGACATCATTGTAAAGAGCGAAAATATGTTTGTTTCGCGTCCATAAATGATTTCCATTCATTAGAAACTCGTACGGACCCGAGTAGTGTACGCCATATAGCCATGCATCTTATAACTGCTACTAAAACTACTAAAACTACCTTTCTAAAACTATCTTTCGATCATTCCATTTGAACTAATTTCTTGCTCACAGCAATTTTGAAAGTTCCGTACGAAGTTTAATTCGAAAATTAAACTCCACAACAAAATCAGGTGAAATTTACAGGCGAAAAACACTGAAGTGCAAAGTGGTGGCTGTTGACCATTTTCTCCTGTTACAGAAAACAGTATAACAGCTATAATAGTATAACAGGTCGTCATTCATGCCCGTAGCCAGGTGGTGCTCAGAGGGGGTTCCTTCTAAAGACCCTCAACTCTCGAATATTTTGTTAGTCGCACGCACTCTGCGCTCCATCTGACAATATGTTCTGGTTACGGGCCTGTCGTCATTACCTTTCAAACAAAAGGAAACTCATGAAAAACGGATGAAATTCACTCGATATTTTGACAAAAATCTGTACCTTCACGAGTGGTTCGACTTAGACTATCAACTTTGCCATCAAAACCGCCGGCAACATATGCGAGAAACCTCAATGACACCTTAATGAAATAGTTGAAATACTACAACCGAAGTAGAGTGACTGTACCAGTTATATCGGACGTGTGGAAGCCGTCAAAAACAAATTGTTCTTTCATTCATAAAATTTTATTATGAATGAAAGAACAATAGATTTCCGACGACTAATACATGTTCGTACAGTCAATGTTTGTAGGCATGGTAGGCATTGTATATGTAAAATGCTACCCAAGGATCAAAATTTTCTAGCTACAACCATGACCATAACACTTACTCATAATAGCACACTAAGTACACCTTTTTCCATGTTTTTTTCGCCATCACTTGTCCACATTTCATGAAAGGGCAAGTACACACTATACCAAATTATTACGTGTTATTGTTCGAATGTTTCTTTCAAAAACCCGAGGGCGGCTCACTTCTTGGGATTAACAAGAGATTAACAAGTGAACGACCATTAATTAGCATGTGATTTGCAAGGTCAAACATCACAAGTCAGTTAGGTCAAACATGTTAAGGTCAATGTTTTGAACGTGTTGAATCAGGTGTTTTGAAATAGGATTTAGTTGTCTTCACACTCGACGGTAATGTCATTACTTTGATACTCGGTTTTCCTATGTTGCCCGCCGGTCTACTTCGCAAATCGTTTTGTGGTCCGGAAGTGATTGCCTTGGCCCTTGGCTTGCTGGCCCTTAGTTATGAAATGATTGTCCCTAACTGATTAAATCTAAGTCAAACATCACAAGCTTGTTACTAAGTGTGATTGGATCAATGGGTATAGTAGCGAGAGGTGACTGACTCACTTCTTGAGCCGAAAAGAGCGATCCCTCGTAAAAACCATTAAGTCCAACATAACTTTCTTGAATCAGCTAAAGTGAAATGAGTGTTAGATTTCACTTCAGCTGATGGAATTCTTCTGGCGAATAATGAAAGACATAATGAAAGAATAGAAAAGCAACAGCTGAATTCCAAGAAAAATATAAGAAAGACACAGAATGAACCTTTAACTATTTCTGAACAGCTAATAATTAAATGGAGTACACTACACTATTGAGACATAACGTAAAACATTTTACTTTTATACAAACACATTTTAATTAAAAATGAAACCATTGCTCTTCGGACGGTGTATGTTTTTTTTTCTTTTATTAAATGTAAAAATGTTTTACGACATTAAAAACGAACATAAATACGAGACGGTGTATACGTACGATCTGCCAGCTAAAAACATTTTATTGCTCGAAATATTTAATTAACTCTGGCATATTCAGACGAAAAATAAAAATTTATTTTTTTTCTTTCTAAAATATAATTTTGTTTTGAGAAACATATTAAAATTCGTTCACTGTTGTCGTGGTGAATCTAGTTAACAGAAAAATAACATTCGTAAACATTTTCGAAAATATACAATCTCTATACTACTTCACTGATTTGGCTCTTTTCATTTCTTTAATGATGAGTGAATTTGATGGGCAGTAATTTATTAAGGAAGTTAAATGGCCATAAAATGAGCACTCAAGAAATCACGTTACAAACGATATAATACAACGTTGAAACGTAGAAGAAAAATGGCGGTATACCCTGGAAATTGTCCATAAAAAACATACGAGCAATTTTTACGTCGTTTAATATAAATATATCTACCGAAGCATGCAGCAAGGATCTGTGGATTTGTTGGTTTTACTGGTTTCAAGTAATTAAAAGGTCCCAGCTACAAAAATTCTTTCAAAGAGTGACTAATAAGCGGAGAGCTCGCGACCATTTTCTACCCCAATCCAAACCAGGCCTTGGGTTTTGTGGATTTCAAGGCTGTCACATAGCAGTCAGCTCTCACCTAATTTTGTCAGTTACCTAGTTTTAAGTCTATTTGTGTCACGTCTGGAATGAGCCACGACAGAAGTTTGACATGCTGATTTTTTCAGGTTGTTAGGTAGCTGTCAGTTTTCAACGAATTTTGTCAGTTAGCTAATCTTCTGTTCCTTTGAGTTCAGTCCTCTCGATTAGAACATAATATTGTGTCGGTTCCACGTCACGACAAAAACTTGAGATGATGAGACTTTCATCTTGTCAGGCACTCCACATTTTCCACTGAAAATTGTCAGGATACTTGTTTTCCGCTCATTTGAGCACAGCACCAAAGATTAGTGACTGTGGGAGGTCGGTCCGAAATCACGGCGTCATGCTGGGATTTTGAAATTGTCAGGCTAGCTTTCCTCGATTTAAAAAAAAATCCGTAGAAGTCCCGAAGTCATAAACTACTTCCAGCATCAGACGTAGGTACCTCCTTTTCCGTGACGGACACTAGCGTTAAAACTCACTTGCGGAGGTCTTAACGAACCAAACATTATACATGCTTCTTCAGAAATTTGTATTTAGACAAGTGTGGTTACATCACTGGCCTTCGGCTCGAGCTCCAAACTCCACACTCGTCAGAATAATATTACGTCAAGCTGCCAAATGGGAAGTAGGTTTACAAAAATGTGACGGGGAAGGTGAAGGTTTTCAACATCGAGTGTGACGTCACCTCCTGTACAGATATAAGCTACGAAATTCAAACAAATTGCACTCGTATGCAAATGTTTACGAGTCGGAGATGTTGATTGTATATTGCATGAGATCATTGAAATCGATAAAAATAATGATCAACATCACCATCAAATGACAACAAATGGTCCACAATGTTTGATAAATAATGTTGCTAGAGAGAAAGGGCAATGTAAAAAGGCTACTATGACGATGACGAGAATGGATGATTGTATAAGTGGAGTATGCGAAAATGTTAAATGAATACAGAGAGTGACAAGGGTTGTCAAAAAGCGGGGAAAAAACGTTACGTATAATATGTTAACAGCCTTATAGCGATTAATAGTAGATTACGTATTAGTTTGGAGATATTTTTTTTGACAAGTGGGAAGTTTGCAGCTCGAGTCAAAGGCGAGCGATAAATTCAAACAAGTCTAAATAACGCTTCCGAAGCAGTAAGCATTCATATTTTACTCGTTAAGCCCTTGGGAAATGAAAATTACCGCAACTGTCATCAGGTATGATGACTCATTTCCCAGTTATGCAGCGAGTAAATATATCTTTCAATTCATTTATTCATCAACTGACTCACCCCAAACATTCAAACATTTAAACGCACGTCGTGGTGTGAATTGATTTTATTATATTCAACGTTACATCATCACTCACTCATTACACTTTCTCGCACAAAGAAAATGTCTTTTTGTTCCAATTTGGAACATGAATTATTTGGCATGTTTTACATAATATTAAAACGAAAATCAGAAATTCAGTCAATATAATAATGCCACGAAATTATGGTGCGTCTTAATAAGTGTACATTTTGCGCGTACTTTATGTGCTACACTGTTCTTTATTAGCGTACTTTACCGGTGTATAAAAACCTTCTTATTATGTTGCGTTCACCATCATAAATTCGAGCGCAATCATAAATCTTTACGGAAAAACATTACACCACCCCCCCCAGACATTTCAGCTACTTTAACTCGCATAATCATAAATATAACAGAAAATGCAATTCAACACCAATTTGCTGAACATAATATTTATTCAAACAAAAAATGATTTATGTTCGAAACTATAAATTCAACATTACTCGAAGATGAACCATTTATATTATATGATGGCACAATGTGTTAACCCAATAAATCTATCTACAACACCGCCGTGAACAGCACAGCTCATCCTGCCAGCATTAGTACCTATTTACGATTTTATATTAGATTTACATGAGAAATTACCCGCCTTTGACCTAGACAATCCAGTAAGTTGGACTGTAAAATCTGTCCAGATCATCAAACGCATCCTAAGGGGTGGTTCACATTACTCCCCTGAATACTACGTCATGAATCAGATACCCTCACCCCCTACAGTAGCGGCTGGGAAAGTTACCTTTTTCGGACGGTGTCCCTTCATTCAGTCCTTCTATTCCCCCACTAAACTTCTTGATTTTACATTCATTCACAATATGCGACATCGTCTGGTCCATAGCACCACAGTCACAATGAGGTGAATCCGTCATGTTCAGGTACAGAAAATGAGCACAATTTCCATGCCCAGTGCGAATTCGATTCAGTCGAACCAAAGCTTTCCGAGGGATATGAAAACCGGCTGTCCTCAGCGTGGGATCGCTCACCATTTCGTTATTTCTTACGCTCGCACGATGCCAAAAACTTTTCCATTCGTCGCTTGGTTGATACGGAAGAGTGATGTAATTGTGATGTACGAAGGTGCTTTGTGTTAATGGACTTTCGCCTAATTTCAGTTTTAAAGCGTCGCTTTTGCCTCGTGATAAAAGCTGAATTTTTCATCAAAAATGTACAAAGTGTTTCGTCATAGTAGAGCAGATTCCCGCCTCGGGTTGTCGAGATACGTAGTCTTAGGGTCTGAAATTTATTGTTCTATGAGAAATGAGACTTTTATCCTTACTTGGACAGGCTAAGACAGAAGAAACGAAGAAGGAGGAGAAGTGGACAAAACTCTACGAGCGCAACTTGTTTGAGTTTTAGAACTTAAGTCTGTTGTCTCAGCGACACACACAACGTGACATCACACTCTCTATTAAACCCGCCTTCCCCCGTCTGACACGGTTATATTTTCAAGAAGCTCCTGAGGTTCATTTTTCACTATTTCAACTTTGAAAAATCCACTAGACCAATTAGTCCCAAAATAATCGACTTCGATCCCTCTTTAGTTTCCGTTGATTTCGTGATTCAACAGAACGGTTCGTAATTGGAGCTCGTATACAAGTAAGCGACAACCAATTAATAATAGTGTTCGTTACGATCACAGGTCACAATTTTCCATTGCGACACGCAATGCTTTATAGTATAATTATGTACGCATGTTAGTACGGGGTTTGATGATGATGATTAGACGCCTAGCTGGTTATTTAACACCAAATAAATTAGTGAGATGATGTTCAGTATTATAAACATTTAAACTAATTCTGATTAGCTGTGACAGATGTTTGGTATATTGGTGTGCTTACGACTTAACAGTCACCTACGAGGAAAAAGAATTTATGTCATGTGAATATTCGAAAATAAACGAGCGAAGGGGGAACAACAACAAAAAAAGATTTTTTGTTTTCTCAAAAGGTTTGTTTTCTAAACACTCGTGCGTTTATCACTCACTTTACAGGAAAAAAACGGTTTTCTTACAAACAAATTTAATTTTAGAGTTTGTAGAGTCGACGATTTCGTCAAAAATGTTAATAGGTTCAGCTAAATTTAGATAAATTTTCTATTTCACCACTTAGAAAATATTGATGTACAGTAATTCAGAGCGATTAAGCGTTTAAGATTAATGAGACTTGCTTTTAAAATTTATGTTAAGTTCGTTTCAGACATGGGTAATCATCGTACTACATTCACACAATTAGTAGATACACTCAATCAATATGAACGAGTACAAAATAGTTCCAAATAGGAACTCTCATGATGTAGACCCTCAGAATTTAGAGCTCGTTGCTCATTGCAAATAGTTTCTCATCAAGGTTGCACTGCTGAAGAGGTAGATAGCATTAATCAATCACAGATTTGTATGTTCACGGACAGCGAATCATCAGTCAATAACTTTTACATTGACTCAAGTCTTGTGAAAGAATGTAAATTCTGGCCTAATGAATTGGGTGCTCGTAATCAAGTAACTATCGCTTGGGTACCTGGATAATATCCAGTGGATACTGTGCCATATACGGAAATGAGAAAGCTGCCGAGCTAGCCAATGTCGGTTCAGATAATGATTTCATAGGTCCTGAGCCGAAACTCCCAGTTTCAAGAGTACCAAGAAAGAGATTGGTTCTACAATGGTTAAGGCAAGATCATTAGCAACTATGGACTACTTATCAGCGAGGTTTGCAATTAAGAACCACTGCAAGCTTAACGATCATCTACACAGAATCGACAAGACAATAAATCCTATCTGTTCTTTTGGTCGGCCCCCTTAAACTGGTGAAAAGTTTTTTTGGGACTGTCCACTCTAATATCAGTCTCAGATTCAACACCTTCGGGTATTACTAACTCCACGATGAGGATCTACCATCGTTAAACGGAAAGGGCCTTTATGAATTTCTGTCTAAAATCGGAAGGTTCAAGTGACAGAGTCAGCAAGGTTCGAGAGTTGAAAACAAATGGCTCTTCGATCTGTGCATTCACTCCTTCACTTCCTCCTAATCTAATTTCTAAACAGACTGCAAAAAATGTAATTGAGGGATGCGCATAGACTTTGCGGCAAAGTTGAAAACTCGTTTTCAAATTCTTTCGAAATTATGCTGGGTAGATCAGAGTGTAATCGGAGAGTGAGCTAGATAAATCATGCACCTTGGCCTCAAATGGTCCTGTAGTGCGTACTCACTAATTCTAATGAAATCCATCCAAGCATTTTTCTACTTGAGATCCAGCATATTCGAGCTTTCATCTGTAAATCATAGATGGAGCAGATAGTCACGGTTGTGACGTAAAGTTATATGTGCTTCCGATGTTGCTTTATAAGACATATCTGGATATGGTGGTAGTTCATAGTCACGGAACCTCTGGATCAGAGTGAAGAAGTGATTAGAAAAAGCCTGTAATGTTCACTCTGCGAATCGAATCCGGGATCCTTGACGTATGAGTCCAACGCTCTACGGATTGAACTATGTGGAACTTTTTCGGAAGTAAGTTCACGCCTTGATCTGACTATGACCTAAACAAGAATGTAGCCTCAATATGGTCAAGGTTACTTTTAACTGCTGAATTTTCCTAAAGCTCATTAAGTTGATTGAATCATCGGTCCAGTTGTTTCTTACCTACTCTGCATTCTGTACACCGTTGAGTTTTCCAATTAATTTACGTCAAGTGCCAGAGAAAGAAATGAAATGAAAAATTTAAATTGTTTGTCCTTACGAATGTTTTTCAGCTTAAATGCGTTCAAGTGATTAGCATTGTATTCAACAATTCAGTCCCTCCCTGAATTTAAACTCAATTATTTTTCTACGAATTCGCACCTAAGGGACCGTTCATGAAATATTTCACTCTGAAATTACGAATTTGGGGACTATCAGTGTCACGCAAAAATGGCTATCACTCAATGCTGTAGCTGTAAGGAATAACTTTTCTGTCACGCAGGGTTCGCATCCCTTCCCTACGCGTCATGCGACGCAATTTAGGTGAACGGTCTCCAACACGTACAGATCCAGTTCATTCACGTCTTATTACTTTAAATTCATAAAAGTTTACAGCTAAAATATTTCTCAACAACAACGTGTATTGTATAGCACTTTTGTTGTGCTCATGTTTCGCCGGTGCGTCCATACTCAAAGAAAATTATTTTAGCATGAAGACAAGCGTAAAATTACTGTCTCGCCGAAATGTGTTTAAAACGGAATAAATAGCAGGTCTGTCAACAACGTAATTGTGAACATATATTTTGTTGCATAGGGAAAAAATCTCAATTTTAAATTGAAAAGTTGGGTGGCCAATGTGCGATGTATTAATTCGGAGAAATATCAGAGGACTACAAGTCGTCTCATATGTTACAGGATTCGGCGCCTGTTTTTGTATTTTAGTTGAATATTTCGATTGAATTCCTTTTTCGCTCACATTAATGTTCTGTTGAATTATTCAACGACACATGTAATAAAATGTAACAAATTCATGTTAAGCGATTAGAAAGTGATGTTGTAAGCTGTTCAATGACTTGCCGTTGACCGTTGACGAATTTATGATTTGATGCTTAAATCATTCTTACATTCGAAGAAAAGTTAATCGACTTAATCTCCACAGAGAGATGATATTGCGGCTGGGTTTCCCTAGAGCCTAGATTCGATATGGGGCACTTAATGCATGAAAATTTGAGCTTAATCAGCTGAAGTGGGAGCTATCTACATGCAGCACATATGTAAAATAGACCATTCATTGTTCGATGGTTACCAAAAAAGAGTTGGTGACTGGTTCGACAGCCTCAATGTTACACGGCGTAACTGCCGGCTAGGGTGAACGAATCACACTAGAGACCACATGCTTAACATGTATTCCGAACGATTTCGTTTTTTTCGAGCTAGTAACATCTGGCAATACCTCGCTGCTCTACTGGTGTGAAATTTATCTCATTTTTGACGTTTACACACATCATCAAACGTAGCAGGTGGACATAAAACCGTCGTGCCTTGTACACACTTGCATTGAAAATGGGTGACGTCATCGTTGTGTACGCGGGTTCGTTGAGGCATTTCTACCTCAAGTACCCATTTCGAAGTTTGAGTGTTGCTTAGAAACGTTACTTTCATGATATACGTTGAGAAAAGTCCTATACAGAATTTGTCCACACTGGGGTTTGAACCCAGGTATTCTCGATGGAGAGCCAGTACGTAACCACTGCGCTCTTCCGTTCTCTAGAACTGATTGTTGTTTTGGGCAGTGCTCGAATCTCTCAATTTAAATTTAAGTATTTTTCAAACCCACCACGAAAGTCAACCTCAATTAACGCGATCCGATTCATATGGATTTGCATCAACATAATTTCTCAATGATAAGCAGATGAACACCCGCTAATAAACAATTTGTTAGATTCTTTACGTTTCTCAAAACAGTGGATATTTCTCGATCCAAACATTTTCTACCTTTCTTCCTGCCGTCAAGTGGAAATCAATTAGTACAAACACAAATGACGTCACGCTATTATTTTCTACCTCCTGCCTACTTACGCGTCACGCAAAATAGGTCAATATTATTCACCCAAATTTCTTAGAACCGTCACGTTTTCTCTATGATGATCATTGTCTTTAAAGTGAAGCGAAACACAAAACACAACTCGTAATTTAGCTTCTTCTTCATAAACGACTGAATGTTTGATTACCACAGAATTGTTAAATTAATAATAGAAAAATGATTTAATATAATCGACAAGAAGCCATGTGTACACATGTGATTATGGCTTTATCGGGGACTTCATGCCCTAGGCATGGTATTATTATACCGATTTCATAATTCTCACACATTAAATAACAGGCGATCTACAGGCGGTAAACGTATCGTTTTGTGTGTTTTCTGTCCGTTCAGTTTATGCATCTGTCGATTCATTTGGCAGGTTCTAATGCTGTAGTACGTTTTTTGTCCCAGCAGCAAAATCTCTATCCCAACAAATAAAAAGTTAAAGAAAAAACCGGGAACCGTGAATGCTTTGAAGTTTGAACTAAGCAAATTCCATTGTTTGTTCGATCCATTAATAGTATCTCTTCTGTATCCAAAATTGTGTATTCAAACGAAAGGAATTGTCGTTTGTTTACGTTAAATGGAATTCATCAAACATTTTCATAGGGAATTCACCGTTCATAGCCTATTTGGTGACATGAAGTCGAGGGATGACGCACTTTTCAGGTTCGTGGACTAAATGGACTAATTAGCTACCCCTCGTATTAAGTTTCTTTTTACAACAGATTTTATTCGTCTGTGCGGTGGGAGAGAAAACTTACTTTTCAATGTTACAAATAGGTTTTTCTCCCTCGCTTTAATTTTGTCTACGACTAGTGTTTGCAAAAACTTTTCTGGTTTTCTAGTCATGTCGACATTCAGGGTCAGCGTTTTAAATGTTCAATTAAATTCATGGCTGGTATGCGTTTCTCAATGATCGTGTTATTGGTCTCGCATTCGCAATTTCCTCCTTCTCTTCATGTGTTAGCACAAATCTCTTTTGTCACTGTCGCATTTGGCCGGCCCAACTGTGCTTCGGGTCTTCGCTTGTTACTTACTTTAGGGATGTCTTTCGAAAGAACTTTTCTAGTCACATTGCCTTCATCGTAAGAGTAGGCTTTAGCTATATATTCGTTTCACTCTTAATGTGATCCATCTTTCTGACGTCAAGGGGCACGCGGCGCGACATATTTTCATGTGCGTTGTTGTCAGATCACTTCCATATCTTTCATACATAGTCCAACTCCAACATTTTGAACCATAAGAGAATCAACCACCAAATAGGTTTTGAACATTGAATTGCTCATGAAAATGTTTAATGACAAGCAACACAACATCGAAAGGACATTTCCGAAAAATTGTTCCATCCGAAACCAAAATTTTTAATGAATTCCATTATTTTACGTAAACGCTGGAACGAGCCCAATATACCTTTTGGTCGAATGCAAAATATTTCACTGGGTCATCAATTTCGAATGCATTTGCGAATTTTACTACTGGGAGAGACAACGTACTAAAACATTCAAACCTGTCAAAAGAGTCGAAAGCAGGATAAACTGAATGTGCAGAAAACCCACATTTTCTTAAGTTTACCGCCTGTACTGAACTTTTAACATTTCAGTCTAACAATCGATTTCACCGATAACTCTTCAATAACTCATGTGAAGCCTAGACATTGACACAGGAGACAGTAACAATAGAAATATGAGAAGGGAAAATTCTCATGTAGCCGCACAATTACCTGGATAGATTGGATGTGTTCCTTATTTATACCTTCGATTAATATTATTTGTAACATTACAGAATTTGTATTTATAGAATTAAGTAATATCGTCACGAACCGGCGACAAGAAACCAAAGAGAAACAGAGAAATTGCCTTCAAATTAATATGAATGAAAGAAGGTTCATTTTTTTATCAATAATATCTATCATGACTGTAATCAATTAACAGAAAATTTCATGAATAAAAAACATTTAAACGGTTTTTTTGTCGTTCCCTACTAGCGTGCGTTGTACTGTTACATATCTAGATGAAAACGGATAAATTATAACCCAGATAAAAATGATACTTTATGTTCCATATTCGGTGCTGTATGCTGAGCTTTCCCCCCTCATGTTCATAATAAAAATGTTCTAGCCGATATTTCATCAGAAATTATTGTGTTCAATTACACAACAGAAAAAAGTTTTAATGTAAACATTCACGTTCGCGATAAAAGGTTACCCAATTTGTGAATGCGAAATTATACGATTTACACTTTACATTTCGTTTATAGAAGTAATTATTTACTAACATTCCCATTCCGGTGGGGTAATTACCAGGGAATTGTTTCTGAATATAGTGAGCTTAAAAGCCTTTTTCCGTACTTCTTAATTCTTCATTCGTATACATTTGATTTGTTCGTAGCCACAGAAAGAAATTACAGTAGAAAAAAGCATAAAGGGGACCCGTACGAGTAGTGCACGGCATATAGCTAGGTGTCTATAGAAGGCCCACAACACTTCTGTACAACACTGCATCTTTCGATCAGTCCATTTAAGCTCATCCCATGTTGAAGTTGCTTATAGCAATTTCAAAAGTTCAGTACGAAGCCAAATTTGAAAATTAAATTCTGAAAAAAATCCAACAAAATCAGGTGGGATTTACCTGAGGTATGGACAAAAAACACAAAGATTCAAAATGGCGGCTGGTGACCATTTTCTTAGGTCACCGAAAACAGTTCTACAGCTTTACGACCATACCTTTCGAACAGAAATTTTTTTGACGAATATGGGATGAAATTTGCTGAATGTATTGACAGAAATCTGTAACTTCACGGCCGAGTGTCTCGACTTAGGCTCACTCTGGCCTCTACCTTACAAGTCCGTAATCTGCCGATACCTTACATTTTCTTAGTTTATGGATTGGTATGTTAAATGTTAAATGTTAAATGTGTCACTCAACCTCAACCAGACTTTCAATGTACCACAATTTCGACCATATCTCAGGATACGTTGGACCGATTTTGCTCATCTTCAAACTTAAGATGGCATTTGTGACTACAAATCGGAGATTCGACCTGAAATAAAATCGCCAGACCTGATTTAACACAGGTGAGATACGAGATCAAGATCTTCACCTTGCCTAGGTAATGATCAGCTACTGTGTCAGGAAAAAGGTTGTCATTTTACCTTGGAACAGAAATTCAACTTTGGATCAGGTCCAGTTAAGGTCAGGTTTAGAAATGGCCTGAAGATGATTTGAAACCCAAAGGTTGCATTTCAGGTTTAGATTATTGGAAACCTGGCTGGTGAAGAGCTCTATTTTCGAAAAGCACTCCATGGATGTTACCATCAATTTAAAATCTCTGTTATTTCTTCTGTTTGAGGTATCGTCTTGTGTTCAATTGGAAATCTTCTGGTTCAATTCGTTTTGATTTGGCTTACATTTTTCTATTACATCACATTAAGCGGATGCTTTAGTCTCTGCAGGCAGGTGTATAAATGGTTATGCGGTTGAGTTTGTAACGTTATTTACACAGCAAACAGTCACACATAAAAAAGTAAAAGCATGGAGGTGAAGGTCTGTTCTGATTTTTTTTCAAATTTAATTTTCATGTGACTGTGACTTTGCATTGTGAATGTAAATGGATTTTTAAATTAAATCCAACGAAAGTGGATTTTTACCATATTTTCGTTTCCATTTTTTCTTCTTCTTCTTCTTTCTTCTTGCCTCATCCAAATCCACCTTTCAAGAAGTGTTATTTACTTCGTAATTTACGAGTAACGAAAAAAAAAATTTCCGTTTATTTTGAATGGAAAATGTGGAACTCTGGGTGTATGGTGGAATTTTTTTAAGAGAAAAATAAAATATTTAATATAAACACACTCGCACACACACTCTTTTTTTTGTGAATGAAAATTAATTTAGTTTTAATTAAATTCGGGTTGGCGGCGGATATTATTGTAATTTATTCTACGGGGTTTTTTCGCCTTCGGAATTGTCGAATATATGTTGTTGTGAACGGGTGTGACGGCAAATTTAATTTTCCTCGAAAAAAACCAATGTTCACAGCTTGAAAATGTTCCATTAATTTGATGGAGAAAAAAATTCACATTCATTGGCAAAAGGAAAAAATTCAATTCAGTGCTGCACAAGTTTGGATCAACAGATTCTTCAAAACAAAATGTTACGGAAACTCTACTTGGTGCAGCATTCAATTATGATTACTACTGCTTCAGCGTCCTCAGATATTTGAATTAAAAACTATAGTTTTCCACGTCATTCTTGTCCGAAGGTTAAAGGTCGATGTTCTTAGTATTGTACCCGAGGGGGAAACTTCTCCGGAAAGTCATTTAGATTTATCAGGGTGGGATGATCACATTCATGATCTCGAAACACAGACCTAGTGACGCTTTGTTTCTTTCCCGGTCATCATATAAATCAGTGTAGCCTCGCTATCGCCACCAGGAACTTGTCTAGGATGACAGGTGCCAAGGCCACAACATCAGAGGGGCCACACCAAGTAGTCTCCTATAATCCTGCGCCTTAGTTGAAGGAATTTGGGACAGTCACAAATAATATGTATGCCCGTTTCTTCTTCTAGTTCACAGGAGCATCTAGAAGTCACCGAAAACCCTAGCCTGTTCATGTTACGATTCAGCCCGCAGTGTCCGGTGATCGCTCCTACCACTCTACTGATTCGATCACGGGACATGTTGAGCCAGTTTTGGCTAGCTCATCCGCCCTTTCATTTCCTTCCACTCCAGAGTGCCCGGGAACTCAGGCTTTCACTATGGAAATTGAAGACTTATTTTCTTGCACAAAATGTATGGAAATTGAAGACTAATTTTTCGTACAGACTGCATGTAAAACGAAATAACATGAATTGAATTTGTCATTTCCTGCGATTAAAAGTTTTTCAAAACTGACGACACAGTTGCCAGTATGTAGTGCCGAAGACACATGAGCAATTTTCAGCTGCTGAAGTGGAAAATTATGACGCGATTCCTAATCTAGAAAACTAGAACAAAAAATGTACCTCAAAAGCTATGTCAATATAGGACATAAAATGTTTTATGTTTAGTGATTTAGTCGAACGAGCTTGCAATCTTTTCAAAAGTTCTACGTACAATGAGTTCGATAAACAGATTCGTGGTAAGTGGGCACCTACCTTTTGTAAACTCTTGCTCACAGCCTATTGCTACCTGAAAGTAATTGCGCCCTCCCGCCGAATGCTAAAGAATTTTTAACATAATTTATCAAACAACATTAGGGAAAGAATCACAAAAGTCAAGAAACAATCAATCATCCGGTAAATCCTGGATCAATTTAAGGTACAATTGAGAATAGGTAGGCGGTAGTTCCAGTGAGCCACCTGAAAGAAGCGGGCTAGCGTTAACTGGTCGACGAGATCAGCTTGACCTTGCACAAGTCGTTGAGACTTGGAGCTCACATCCTAATGTCGTGAGACCAGATAAAACTGATTAAAGTCAGATTGGTGGTTGATGAAGGAAATCATCGAAAGCCATCAGTTCACGTTATTCACGTTCACGTTATGTTACCATGTGTAGCAATGCTTTAGGTAATGCCAAGACCTTCTTCAAGAAGTGAAGTTAGTTATTCGAGCGCCGCAGGCAGATTTTTTCCAAACATTTGAAATAATGAACATTTTATTGGCAGACAATAATTGTCCATTCAAAACCTTGAACCAGCGCCATGGACACGGTACCGAAATTCCCCCATGGGCTAATCAGCCATTGCATGCCCCTTGCGAAAGTTGAACATTTTACAGCAATGTGCCCTTGCGAAAATGGTCCATTATACTTATGTTGGAACAATTTTTTGTTTGTGGAACATTTTTATGTGAAATTCAACTTTCGCATGAGACGGGTAGTAAACCAGACTACATTGAATGCTGCTACGAGATTTTTCAAGAACTAGGAAACAATTTTATGACAGAAAAAAGCTCACCTGTGTGTTTTCGAGCAACTTGCTTCGGTAATGGCTTTTGTTCCAGTGTGCTTGTATTTGCATACCTCGTCTTCGGCTTGTAGAAACGCATCTATAAATCTATGAAAGAGAAATTGTTTGAAAAATCAATTAGCCTCCATTCATACACATGAGAAATTCTCTTCACTGCGATTAATGTCATCCGAATGGTTAGAGGTGTCGCCGAGTGATGCTCGACAAGCATTAAGTTTTGTTGTCGAAGGTTCAACGTTCGATCTTTATGAACGATAAATGTTTCAAGAGGAATGATAAAAAAACGAAGTTGAGCGATGGATAAAAGGACGCTTCACTCACCACCCACATATACCCAAAACATGCTTGAAATAGTTCACTTTCGCAGCACCGTTGCAGAAAAGTAATGATTTCTGGAGCTCCCATCACGCATAGAATGTCCCTGTTATTTACACAAAATGGAACAGTATGTAGGCGGTTGGACAGACAGTACACTGATTTTTTGTACGAATTTAATGAATTTTCGATAATTTATTTCTTTTGTTTTGATTCATTTTTCTCGTAAAAGATGGTAATCGCATGAAAGGCAAATTGTCAACTGTTTGTTTGATGAAGTATGTTCACAACCGAGGGGTGAATTTCGTTCGAACCGGTTTTTATTTTACTTTTAAGTTTTTTTTCTAAGTATTTTGTTGTTTTCGAGTTTTTCACTGTTTTCAAATATGTTTCATTCTACTTTGCTTCGCTTCGAACATGTTTTTTTCTGATCGTCCACCCCTCGTGCACAACCTTCTTCAAACAGACGGCTGTACATGGAGGAGGTTACACCTTTCGCTGAACTCTGCTGTAATTTGCATACAAAATTTTAGTACAGTTTCAGTTCGGGTGAAATTTCGAAATGAAATGCAGTTTGAGCAACCAATGCTGCATTTCTTTGAGATACGGACCCATTGAAATAATAACGATCGACCTAGCAATAGGCGTACCTTTCTCTGTGTACAACCTTGCTGTACGGCAAAGTTATATTAGTAACACTGTATGAAGCTATGCGGATCCAGATTGATTATAATTACAGAAGTCATTTTCTCATTTGAGCCGCTATACAATTTGGCTACCGACCTCGTGATCAACTCGGAACTGTTCCAACCTTTTCTTTCAGAACCCTGATTCGTTCATTAAAAGCATTTTCTCTATACGCACTAGACTAGCGCAAACATTTTTTCAATTCGATTGAGGTTTTTTGTTTCATATTCATAGAATTTCATCCATTGAAAATTGAAATTTTTAGCTCCGTAAGAAATACGATGGGCTAATATTTTTAAAATGCCCTTTCGTAACCATCGGGATTCGAGCCAGGCGGAAGGTACATAGCATTTGGGGATGTGTAAATACCGAATGAACAATAAAAAAATGTCCAATGTCTTTTATTTTCCCTGACGCTGACAAGTAGTCGAAATTGTGAGGTCATGTTTGAGGATCGGCACTTTCGGCTGGCCCATGCCGTAAATCTAGCAGCAAATCATAGATACGAACAATACCAATCTAGGAAAAAATACATTAAAATCATTCATTCGATTCCATTTATTGCGGTTTCATTTGAAAGGTATTGCCAATACCAATGCTAGGGACTTGAGTCAGTTGGTCATGAGCTAGGGCCATGGAAGTGTTTGATATGGAATCATGGGGTAATCAGGTAGAGCTCGTCAAGTGTTCGGTAGTAAGCGCCCTAGGTATTTTACGCGAATAACTCGAGTTAATTTCATCAGATTTTCATGAATTCTGTTTCATCTCATGGAGTCCAAGTTTTATCTCAGTTTAAAAGAAATGGATTCGGGGCCTTAGAATAGACTAGAGCCTACGGCTCTATGAGCTTTTTGAGGCTGAACTTGCGTGCGGGCTATTTAGAATCACGCTATGTGTGATTTACATAACGCGTAGGTTGCGTAGGGTACTATGGCTTCGTAAGTAGTGAGGCTACGTAAATTAGACATACGGAATCGTGCGGGAGCTCCATCGCAGCGTCTGCTACGGTCTTTTCTGGTTTAAATGCAAACACCAGCCGTCAAAAACGAAAGGTTCAGTTTCTGTGAAATATGCAATTTAAAATGTGTTGATTGGATATCATTTTGGATGTGTATACAATTTCGCATTGATTCTATTTTGTGTTTCTGTTTCTGGCATTTCAAATTCAAAACGTAAATGTTTGGCGAAAATATATGAACTCGCTGTGTGTGATTGCGATATGTTATAACACACAGACACACACGCACACTCATATAAACGTGCCATTGATATAATCCAATACATTTTAGCTTTATGTTCAGTTCGATATCGCTGTCGAAATACACTGGCTTTCGGCACGTAGCTATTATAACTGACAGTCCGCTGTGAAATAATCTGCAAAATACTTTCAGTCATTGAGAAATGTTGACATTTGCATATCACTTACTATTGGATGTGTAATGCGCCAGAATAGTTATTCAAAATCTGTCTGAAGTACATTACGTTTAAACTCAACGAATCCGAACCAAGAGTAACCCAATCCAATGTTAATGATATCCAAGCATATGCTGAAAGTTGATCTTTAATAGACGGAAGGTTCGAAATAAAATTAGAAGTTTTTCGAGCGTACTGTAGTAACTTTAGAGGCAAATACGGAAGAAAAGTTTTCCCTTAATCAAATAAAAACGGCTCACAGTAACACTTTGCTGATTTATTTATGCTCGATAAATCTTCATTTCTCTCCCATCATCAATCTAAATAAGGCAGTGTTAGCTATACGATTCAACTATAAAATAAGTTTCACTGAAATATTTTATTATTCAGTTTCGCATAAAATAACAAAATCGATTAGCATTTCGCCTCCTGCCGAGCATTATGTTTGCGTTAACTTTACTACTTTTTATTGTTATTTCATTCTGATAGCGGAACCATCTTACCCATTACCGTTCGAAACAATGAGCACACTTTTACCTACCCACCTACCACTCCAGAAATCACATAAAATTATTATTATTCCATTCAAAGACAATGGAAGAAGAAGTTTATGTAAACAAGTCAATTCGATGTAAACATCTTCCAAACACTTATCGCAACACTTATCGCGTGAATATTCCGTTGTCTTCTTTTTTTTTGTTTTGTTTTGTTTTCCCTCCTCTTTGCAATGGGGAAAATGGTTTTCTTCTGCCATATCGTGGACCGACATACAGTAATAACAACGCATTATCATAGCATACAATGTGATACCTAGGAGAACTTTGATATTTTTATTCTGCAATCGTATGAAAAATGACTCGAGGGACTTGAATATTTTGTTGTGCTAGTTTCATTATTATCATCTCGAATATCGCATAAAAGTGAGAAGAAAACATGAGGAGGACCCGTACGAGTGGGGTGCGTAGTAAAGCTGGTTGTCCATGAAAGACATACATCTTAAAACTCCTCTGCAACACTGCATCTTTCGATCATTCCATTCAAACTCATCCCTTGTTGAAATTGCTAACAGCAAAATAGAAAAAATCAGGTGAAAATTCACTCGAAATATGGTCAAAAAACACTAAAACCCAAAATGTCGGATGTTCTACCGTTTTACGGTCATCACTTCCTTTCAATCAAAAAAAAGTTTACTCGAAATAATTGCCAAAAACACTAAAATCAAAGGATCAACGGCTGACGGCCATTTTCTTATGTCACCGAAAACAGCTCTTACCGCTTCACAGTTTTCGATACCGTTCGGACAAAGAAAAATTCAGGAAAATCGGAAGAAATTTGCTCGAAATATCGACAAAAAAAATCTACCTTCACTGTACCGCCGAGTAGCTCGATTCAAACTCACTCTATGGGCTCTAGAGAATTGATATTATGGATGAGCTCTAACTTCTGAGCCCGTGATCAAATTTACAATTTTTTATTGAATTGGTGTAGTCAATACCTCTCATCCGCACCATTCATCAAGTTTGTAAGAGCATAGTGCTACCCTTGGATTCCCACTTTTTCCTTATTTCTAGTGAATTTCCTTCGATTTTTTGGATTTTCAAATTAGACCTCGTACGAGACTATCGAAATTGCTAAAAGCAATTTTAACAAGGGGTGAGTTTGAATGGAATGATCGGCAATGTGTTTTAAAACATATGTATTTATACACATCCAGGGATACGGGCTCCGCTTAAGTTTTTATTGCTTATATGTCATCTTTGGGTGACCACAAAAGGTTTCCATTTACTGAGGGATTCGAATTTGACACTGTTACAAACGTAAACGTGAAAGAACAAGTCCCTGGTACTTTGTACGGGTCTAAAAAATGTAGCTAACAGACGACGAAGAACACACTGAGGAGAACTTATTTTTCTTTTTATTATTTTCCTTTTTCTTTCAATGGAAAGTGTATAGCACACATATTCATATTTGCTTTGTGAGTACCAAATATACTTTCCCCATAGAATGATTGCATTGAGGCTGGTGACTTTCATGATTTTGATGTGATTGTTGTACGAATGTATATGAAAAAGGGAAGATTGAAAAACGTAGTTTACGTCTGTCCAACGCTTGACTTTAACAAAGGGAATATACATCAAGAAAGACTGTGAGTCTATTGTGTTAGCGTGGGAACGATCCTTTTTATGTAATAATCCAGTTTTCCGGATGGTATTTACATTTTATTTGCGTGTATATGTTCGAGATTAGATTTTTCCAAACATTTCTTGGTTAAAATGGGACGCAATAATTTGAAAGCAGTGTGGTTGGAACTTGAAAGGTTACGTAAAGTTTTCTTCAAACAACTTCCAAGTAGAATTATTAGCATTACTTAGCTTGAAAATTATTGTGGTCAACGAGTCAACGAGTCAAGCGTAGAATTGGGCAGCGTTTTGGGAAACTTAAGCTGATTTTTAAAAGCATTTTGTCTGAAACGTAAAGTGATTGGCATATATTAGCTTCCAGTGCTAACGTATGGAGCGGAAACGTTATCTCTAACAAAAGCATCTGGAAATAAATTCAGAGTGGCCAAAAGAGCCTTGGAATTACGCGTAGAGACAGCATGAAATATCAATGGATTCGTCAGGAAGCAAAAGTCGTTGATGTCATTATCATCTCTAAAGGGGAGTTTGATTGGAATTGCAAGGATGACAGATGGACAGATGACTGGAGTCCACCTTAGACCTTCCCCAAAATCTAGAGACAGACCACCCGAGCGGAAGATGAATGGCATCAAAAAGTTTCTGAAAGAAAAGAACTCAGAAGAGAACTGGCAACAAGTAGCAATAAACCGTTCGAAATAGAAGAAAATCGGGGGAGCCTTCATTCAGCAGTAGATAGAAACAGGCTGAATTAAAGAAGGAAGAATTCGATGTTTGATCGATGTTACGAAGTCTTTTCTGGCTGAGGTTTAAACAATAAATCTGCTTGCTGATGATGATGCTGCTGTTGATATTTATGATTCAGGTTACACTTGATGCTTTTGATTCAGTTGGTCGTTGCGCTGTTTCCATTCAATCCCTATGTAAACGTACTTCTATCTTTCTCTACAGTCTACACTAAAGATTGAATGAGAACACTCATACCCCCACCTCACGTATGAGAAGAAAACCCACGTTGTATCTCACCATATTATCTTTCCCCCTTAACAAATCTCAAATCGCGATACTCGATATCTCTCAACAGTAAACAATGACAATTATAATAATCACTTACACAAATAGTTCGCAGTCATCTATTGTTTCAGGTAAAGGTATTACCTTTCAAATCACATGAAGCATACTCGATTATTAAATACTGTTGAATGTGGTACCTGTACTCTGTACTGTATTACCAACATTATCCATCGCTCTTATGCGACCTAAATCATTTGCTTCGCAATAAATAATTTGCAACATTTACATAACACACTGGTGGCAAAGTTTCCGTTTATACACATCGCACAGAAATGATTTAGAATTTAAGTTGAATTCACATTCGTCCGTTTTGGTATTCGTTTTCACTCCGTTTTGCCAACGTTTGCTTAGACAACGCGACTCGATAGCGTAGTGAGCGTAGATAGCGTAGTCTTTCCACTAAACGATTGAAGTTGTCAGTGATGTGAGTTCGATTCCCATCTGTGGCAAAGAAAAAACCGATTGTCAGACGTGTATACAAAACACAGCTGATTGAATTGGTTTGAGTCTGTGGTAGTTGGTGGAAAAAACCTTGCGCATGGCTTGCCGGCAAAAGATATTGTTGGTAGACGCTGGCATTCTCCTCCTACTAGCTTCGCTCCTATGTTACATAGATGTGTCTCAACATCAATGTAACTTAGGTTTGTCGCGTAGCTTACCACTGGCACAGTAAAAACTTTCGGTATTGAAAGGACATCAAAAAGAAGAACCACAATTAACGAAACTAGTAAATAATGATCTAGTCTCGACTTACTCAGACCACGCCTTTTTTTAAAGGTACCGAACCACCGTCAATGTAAGTGTAGCTTACATTGGGGAGTCACTTCGACTTGAAAGCTGGTATAGCTGAAATTCTATCATTATCGATAGATGGAGTTAATGCATGTTTTGGTTTCTCATCTACTTCTGTCATTTTTTTATCAACACCAATTTTTCTGATGTTTTGTTAGACCTTACGCCCAATAGAGTTCAACGAGCATAAGCTTATAACAGTGACTAACCATTCTCATGATTAGGAAAACCCGTATGGATTGGATAGTGTCTGTACCGGAAGTCAGACCCGAGAACCATAGGCTATGAGTCAAGCGCTCTACCGATTGCGCTACCTGGACCACGCCCTTTAGTCTTTTGTTTGAACACGTCTGTCATATAAACGGAGGCAAAACGGACGACTGTAATATTCAGAATTTAACGTATAAAATACAAGACATTGTTGAAAGAAAAATGTACTCAGATTCAGATAACGTGTAGCGTAAATTCAGAATATTTCCATTAAATTTGTTATTAAAATCTTACTCTTAAACTATTCACACACACACACACACACAGCTAACGTATACAGTCTACCTACTAACTCAAAATGTGTTTATTATTTTCCAGGTTGTACGAATAGCTTTCAAAAGCCTAGAGATGGATATAA
>JANTFA010140643.1:0-12276 GCA_026413405.1 Phytosciara flavipes
TATCGTGCAAATCGTGAATGTAATAAAGCATTGTATTCTCATATGAGGGGAAATCTCGGCAAGCCTCAATTGTGCCCCTCGTATGAGAATAAAGTGCTATTAAACTATCAACAAATCTGCTTTGATACGTGCAATGCAATGTGATGTTGTAAAGAGACGATTTGAATGAAATGAACTTGTCATTACTCAGTATAAATACCCTTCAACAATGCGTTAGGTATAAATGTAAGTCACAGTAGCCGAATGGCTATAGTCGTTGCTTCATCATCAGAATGCTCTTTTTGTGGGGTATTCGAAGCCTGGTCTCGGCAAAATTTTTATTTGTACAAAATTTACGGTTTATTCAATAAAATGGCTCGTTAATGTGCGAAAAAATCTCGATAGAGTGCGAGGAAAGTTTTTCTCGCACTGGTGCCAGAAAAACTTTTCCCACACGAAAAAAGTCTCCATTCATTATGACATCAAGCACATGCATGGAAAGGTGATGATTATGGCTCGGACTTGCAAAAATGTTTTTTCCAACGAGTTATTCAAATAGCTTCATATTGTAAAGCACAGCATAGCATAGCCAGATAATAAACTTTTTGAGATATTAGCAATTCTGTCTGCATGATATTGCATTGAGCTCTCGAACGATGATTGATGAAGAATCAGATTCCTCGACTGATTCAGCGTTTTGTTGCGATAAAACCAGAATGAATAAATGAGTTCCACTTGTGTTTTTTTTCCGTTTGTGTGCACTTTTACCTCGTCAAATGTTTTTATATTGTACATCGCTTACATCATCAAAGTAGAAAGACAAACTTGTAAACTAGTTTATCATAATGTAGTTGAATGCAACCATAGCCGAATGTTGTATAGTTTACATGAACTTTGTCAAGAGTCTTATTCGAAAGTTCTCTAATAAAATGTTGCGAAAGCAAATACACAGCATAACCGAACGGAATCTATCCCAAAAGCTCCATACTAAAAACTTAGTCCTGAGATCAAAGGGAATCATTTAATTATGCATAAAATCGACCAATGCAAAAACTAAAATTTTGTCTAGACTTTAGAAGTTATCTGGCGTAGTTAGACGAGATACTGCACCGCATATGGATTGTGGAACGGAGTTTTGGCGGACTTAAATACTTACATTTATAATCACGGGTTTCTAAATAAAGTTTATTGATGCAACAAGTATTGAAAAACAAAAATGAAACATTCACTTCAAGAACTTTGATAGAACTTTGATCAGATAATTTACTTGTGTTATTTTAGTTTTCGCTTGAAAGATGTTAGGGTAACAAGTTCAAACAATCGGCGAGTCGGGTAAGACTAGAAATTTGAACATGTGTCACTAACTCCAAACGTCGATCTTATATAAATTTCTTTACTCATTTGCAATGCATGATTTGAATCAATAGATAAATATCGTTTACAAGTAGTAAATCTCGTCCAACTAGGACGTTGGCGGAATAGAGCCGTTGTAATATCCTTTGAAATAGTTACTCTTTCGCGGGCGACCGTTCATTCAATTTTATTTGCAAGCAATAGATCTTCACCGCACCAAGTTCCCATGGTTTCAACCGAAAATGCGACCAAGATGCGGTTGTTGTTCTTCATCTCACATACCGGGCGGTTCCAAGGGGGCGAGAACTTGTATTGCACATAAGGATTTGCACATGGTTTCGTTGAGCTTGAAGTGGCGTGTGAAACGATTAGCGCTTTTTCGACAAGCCAAACCGCGTCTTCCGAACTGGTCCACCGCAAATTTAACGGTGAGGGCGACGGAATATTGAGCCCAACCGGAGAGCTATACAAATTCGAAGTGAGTTTTTATTCATCCACGTGCCTATACGTTTCGAAAGGGAATGCATTCAACGCAGCATTCGAACCCGTGTCCTGTAAAGCCATCAGTCTCACCAAATCGTACAGGTTTCTTGAATGTAAATCGGTCAAAATTATTCGTTGTGCATTTATAATATCCCTGCTGTGTTGGCCTTACATTGTACTCCGCACGAAACCGATTATGAAATGATAATAAATGCCTTATTTAGAAAAAAAGTAGTGAAACCGATGGGGAATAGTTTGAAGTCGACCATGTTTGAATAGATTTCGACAAATTCACAACGATGAACTAATTACTCAATGCTTGTCCCCGGCTCATCCATTCATTTGTTACTGGTCCTTTGAATTCATTTTTCGGTTTGGTTTCCTAGTTTCATAACGATTTATCAGAAAAAGAAAACTTATTTTTATTTCAACTGACGAATCCATCCGTCCAACAATCCCACAATAGCAAATAAGGAAAGACATGAGATGATGAAAACTCAAAACTTTCTTTTATTCGCAAAGCAACAACTATCTACCGACGTGTATAAAAATGCAATGTATATACGTCGCAAAAACAACGCCATGAACTACAACCAGTTTCTATACGTTCCTTTGAATTCGCTCGTTCCTCCGAAAGTGTATCTCCGCTATATTTGTTTAGGTATGGATATTATTATCAAGGGATTCAACAAACAAATATAAAAAATTACATTAAAATGGAAAGTAGAAATAACAGAAAAAAAATCATTTTTTTTGTGTACGGAATAGAAACGCGTATGATGGGCTTTAATGGAATTACGCACTCCGAATGCTTTGTAATTACATTTTGTTGGCTTTAAAATTACAATATGAGCGTTCCGGGTTCCGTATACGAAATATACGAAGTATAAAAGTTAAAGAAATTTGTTCAGCTCTTCTTTGTTCTCCCCTTCTCCCAGCAGGATAACCCTCACTCTTATTTTTATCAATGGAAACAGAGAAGGGAAAAAAACGCACAGAGAATAAAGGGTTGAAAAATTTATGCGTATGGCATTTTAACTGAACAATTGTTGTGTATGTTTAAAATATAAATTGCTCATTGTTGCGTATCAGACTGGGATGCTAGTGTAGAAACTGAGGGAAGTTTATGGCACATAAGTGATGGCCAAATGCAAACGACTCATATGAATGCTTGTACACACATTTGTGAATGGATTCCGTTTTTTTTTTGTTCGTTTCAATAACCGAAACCAAATTGGTATCACAAATCGAAATACATTTTGAATTTCAATTTGAAGTTTTTTTTTCACTGTTGATTCCATCTCCACTCTGTGATGCATTTTATGGTAAAAGGTTGATGTTCTGCTAAAGAACTTTCACATTTGCCCACCAGTTTCAATACTCGGACGACCGGAAAGTTCCGGATTATTCGCTTTTTTGGGCGAACCAATTTATTTGTTCGGAGTAAAATAAAATTGCGTTTGTTCTAAGCTGTTGCATGGTACAGTACAAGTGCAGGCTCGTTTTTTCTAAATTCAGGAAGCTTATAATCATTAACCCGGCTAGCCCCAAGTAAAGGCCAAACCGCATACTTTTATTAGCAATACTCTCAGGATCATCGTCTGGCTGCCTTTCTTGGTTATACAATTTCACACATAGAAGGTAGTCTGGTGTTAAGATGACAATTTGGTTGAAATGATTCTAATACCGTACGTCATGATATGAAACAACAGTTCCCATTTTGACAACAGGCTATCACTCTCTTGTAGACACTTTCATCAATTGCTCAAAGCAGCAGACTGGTGTCAAGTTGATAACAATTTTGCTATTTGACGTTAGGATACCTGCCTTAACGTTGACATAACCAAATATTTGTCCCGATACAGCACCTCTGATTGCAGGCTGCGGTTCCTAGGGAACAGTCTGGTTTTAAGTTGGAAAGTGTTTGAAATCACTTCATTAGGGGCTGTTCACATATTACGTTGGGGAGTAGAACGAGACCTAAAAGATCAGGGGCAATTTGACTCTTTTGACATCACGGTGGAGGAGGAGAGTCGAAAATAGCGTGAACAACCTCTAGGCTATGCTTCTTTAGCATAAAAAGATTTTTGACACCAAATTCCTCTGCCAAAATTGCAGTCCTTTGCTAGGGATACTTCTATGATGATGTGGTGCCCGCATCTCGAGATTCAAAAGTTTCATGCACAAGACAAAGGATCAATCTTATGTGGATCAATTCGAACTTGCCTCTTTGTGTTAGTATATTTGAAGGAAAAAGTCAACCACTGTATGTTTAAAGGTACGACCTGTGGGTTCGCCAGTCATTTACTAAATGTTACGTATACCAAACCCTATCGTCCCAAATTTATTTCCTTCCACTTAATAAATCAAATTAGTCTGTTCAAATTTCCTCTTATCTCCATCCGATATAATACTTACGGGAACTACATATGGTGCAAGGAAGCTAAGCAACTATAATCCGAAACATAAAACACAAAACTTTCCGACTGTTTGGAAAATGAATTTAATTCTATCCATTTCCACAGTGCTACTGTTTCCACTTTGTTGTTGAGGATATTTGAAGCGTGTGATGGTGCATTTGAGATGTTTCATTAAAGCTAACGTAAAATACCGTTGCGTAAATACCCGCTCTAATAAACTAATCAATGAAATCAGAGTGTACGTGAACTGTTTCGAGTATGTTCATCAACATCAGCATTTCATCGATATTGTTGTTTACCTACCTGTATTGCACATGCTAATGCATACTGAACCATTCTGGAAAACAACTCACAGCACAGCTAAGAAATACATGATTCATAAGCTCAAGCTCACAAAACGAAAATCAATTTTAACAATCGAAAATAAATTTCGTTTCATATTTTCCCCACAAAATCCATACGAAAGTCACATGAAAACTCCCGTTTATTCACATTAAAGAAGAAAGAAATATCAACGTCATTACCAAAACGAATTGCACCGCTGTTTCAAAAGGAAAATGCAATTGTTTTGTTTAGGAAATTTACTCTCCACAGTCTGAGCAGGGCAGGACTGGCTGCTAAAGGGTGTTAATTTATAAAATGCAGGAAAACGCGTCTGAAGAGATAAAACGGCGGCTCTGTGAAAATGTGATCTGAATTACACAGGCACTTATGGGATCTTCCATGTCGCCATATGAGGTTACTCCGGGCCTGATTCTGAGAGTGAACTTGCCAGTTGAATAGAAAAAAAAAGTTCCAAATATAAATTTTCACGGATACATAGAATATGGTGTGGTGACCCAGTTCCGTTCACTTCGACTCCGATATTCTTTTTCATCGGAAAAACTTGAATCGATATCAATTAAACGAAAAACATGTAACAGGCGTTTCACCTGCGCAATTTTAAATAATTATTTACAACACTACCCAGACACCATGGCGGAAAAACAAATATATCCGTTCGAACGTATGCTCAAAAACTTTCTCTGCACGGGTTCACATCCGTTTTTGTAATTTGTTTCTTCAATGAGAAAACTATCTGAAATATCTTTGAAGTAATTTGAAAGTGAAGACTAGAAAAGAAGAATAAGAAGACCAGTTTTGAATCAATGTCTTCTTTTTCGAAAAGATACTTATTTAAATGACCCGGCCGATACTGCTTTTTCGAAATTTCTTTAATTTAATTTTTACGAATTTAGGTTTCATATGCCGTGAGGTCAAGTTCGAGGATGGGCATTTTTACATACCTGAACTAGAAACTTTTAAGTTTTTTATCGTTCATAGATACTGACAGTAGCCATTGAAATCGGGTCACTAGATCGTGAGCTAGACACCCTAGAGTGAGGTTAAGTAAGGCACTCATGGTTTTTTTTCATATAAATCGAGTAAATTTTAACCAATCATTCGCAATTCGGATAACAATCATTTGAGTATGTGGCGTAGTGGTTAGCATTGCTGCTTTCCACGCAGAATTTCTGTGTTAGCTACTCGGTCGGTCATGGTTTTTTATTTTATTTTTATTTTTATCAGGCAAATGAAGTGCGAATTGTATTTTGGTTTAAAAAAAGAGGATTCGGAGCCTTAGACGAGGCCGCTACTTTACGGTTCTGTGAACTTTTTGAGGCTGTACTTCGTGCGAGCTATTTAGAATCGAACTATGAGCGATCTACGAAACGTATATGTTTCATACTCCTTCTTCGGATAAGGTAAGGTGGTCACACTAGAGTTGCGTTTATTCTACGATGACGAAAGTAGTATGATATGGGAGCCCCGGAGGTCCACTACACGATTAACGGCTCACTGCTGTATGTCACAAAATGAATCAGATTTCGTTCGAGTTGAATTGGAAAGATGCGATGAGAATGATCAGAGTTTGAATCAAAAATCGAATATTCGAGTTGTAATTAGATGTTTTGCGAGAGGGATTCCGGGGTGGGAAACATTCCTTAGTTAGGTGGAATGAGTGTGTATGGCATTGGTGTTGGAAAAATATTTTTACTCGAAATTAATTTGGTTCTTTCTCTTGAAACCAGCAAAGCAGTCCAACTTCTTTTCCTTCCTTTTCACAGCATTAAAAGTACTTTATTCTCCATACAGCCAGCCGTTTCGGCAATATTTTCAATTACGCTAAAGCTGATGTGGTATGGTGATAACTTTAAACAGAAATTTTCATATCATGTTAAAGACCATCTTTTTACTGCCAAGTTTATGGTGATTGTGTTATGTTCTAAATTAAGGCGAAAATTTGCTGCACTCCGTAAACAATATGGAAAATGTAATTTTCTTTATGTGTGGAACCGTTTTTCGAAGGGTGTGGTTGTGTGGTTATAATCTTGCGATTTTACTCGTTCACATTGGAAAAGTTTAGCGTGAAAATATTTTGCGGAATTTTTTCCTCATTTATTCAAAATGTTTTGTGGTATGTCCTGTGGTGACTTTTAGGTGTAAATATTTTTTATCCGAATTTCATGTGAACATAGTCTTTCAGCGCATACATTTCATGTCGAGATAGAAAAAAACCGCTCGTTTTTCTGGTAATGTTTTTCTTCAAAAAGAAACAAAAAAAAACCCCGAAATGCCCACAACTGAAAAGGACGAGTCAAAATGATACAACTCCCCTGTGTTTGCAGAGTGTTGCTATATGTCCTCTCCTAATGAAATTGTTCGTTTTCCGTTCCATTCATTATGATGTGTACCATTGCCTGGAATTAAGTGTACAACACACATTTTTTATGTTACCCAGAAAAAAAGGTTTTACTTTATACAAAGACCGTAATTCATTTCATATTATGAGTTTTACAAATGTGTGTTATGCTTGAGCCATTCCCAGTTAATTCAATTTCATAATTTGTGATGAAAAACTGGACAAAACTGTTTTGTTGACGTGTCGAATGGAAGCTTGTAACCGGTATAATCAAATCAAATATTAGATTACTGGTCAGTCAATTATTATGATCGAAAAACCATTTCAACTACGAACGATGTGTGTAACACCTAACTATATTTGCCGTCATAAAAATTAATGTCCAATATAACACAGCAGACATGACAGCCGACTCACCAGGTGTAAATGACGGGCGGGCACTGACTTCTTGATGACGTTGTTGAGCATTCTTATGTATTTTTAACATGGAATCTTGATGACATAGAGGTGAGAACTGCTATCCCGAGACGACGCCGAGGATATTTCTGTTCTTCTAAGTCCCACACATTCCACACGTTACACAAATATGTTTGGATGATTAATCGAGGGGCTAAATAGCACGGTACTTAATGACATTTGTCGCTCTCTGCGATGCCCAGCTTAAAGTATATTTCATTAGACGAATGTAGAATAGACTTAAGATATTCGAACACAATTCGATACGTCGTGTATAAAACTTAATAAGAGCACGATGAAATTCAGGACAGGGTGACACCATCTCACCGAAGTAATTCACATCAATTCTGGAGAAGGTTTTCAAGAAATTAGACTGGATCGAAATGGGAATGAACATAAATGGAGAATATCTGAGTAGATGGCATTATATTTACGGCAGTTGATCTAGAAGAAGATCAGATCATGTTGGAACAGTTGAGCGAAGAGTCAAGCAAAGTTGGTCTCAAGATGAACTTAGCAAAGACCGAAGTAGTGACAAGCATTAACGAAGACAAGGTCATTTTAATTGGTGACACTGTCATCGAACGAGTCGACAGTTATGATGTGTATAAACTGACCATAAACTGACATTGGATCTAGAAACTCACGACTCACTTTTAAAAAGAGGGGTGGACGAACGGATGGAATAGATGGTTAAAAATGAAAGAAAATCGAGAAGGCCTACAGTCAGCAGTGGATCTAAATGGACTGTGTTTTACGAAAACGTTTGATGAGTAACATCATATTCATAGAGGCTGGGAAATAAGAAGAAGAAGTGTTCATCAAATGAACCCATCCGCACTGAGGTACTTTCCAGTTTCGCATGAAATCGATTCATTTCAATTTTTATTAGCTAACAAATCCTTTGGGTTTTTCTAACGATCTTAATCCCACTAGAAAAATAGTACCGAACTCGGTCTCAATTTTCCCTCTGGCTTTATTTCAATACTGTTCTTACACAAAACAAAGAATAATTTTACGGGAACATTCCATCGCCACATCGGTGTCTTTATGTGCATAAGCTGTAATGGATTAAATGGGAGAGACTAAGATGGATGAAGTAGTGATACACACTTCGGAATGATATGATCCTAGTAGGAAACACATTATCTAACCTAAATCCTGAGGTTCAAAATGTAATTTCTCTCTATAAAACTCGGCTGCCATGTCTGCAATATGGTTATATATGCTTGTTCCAGCTTCCCAGCACATCCAACTAAATTTAATCAAATTGCACACTAAAATGGTAATCCATTTGATAACACGAAATTAAAATTTTATTACAGTTGTTCAAGAGTCGATATCTGCACTGAATGTACAACTTTTCAACAGACACTCCACTCTTTTTAAAATATGATAATTCCCATTTTTCTCCTCTTATAACATCCTGCTGCGGTTCTCTACATAGTACATACGACAGTAGTACGACAATTTGTAAGTGTACTGTGTACATTAAAAATTTTCTGCTCGGTGGAGTTCAGCATAGTGATAAATTGTTGAAAAGAGAAAGAGGAAAAAAAACTTTTACAAATATTTGTGAATCCCAGTTCAATATAATCTGTGTTGAAAATAAGGGCTGTTAGGCTATTATTAAACGGAAAATTGTACATTACTTCCAGATAATAAATATGCTATGTTGTCAAATAAATTTGCATGTCATGGGCTTCCATGCCGTTCACAAAAAATATATATTTACATTCAGATCGTGTGTTTTTATGTGAACGAACGAAAAAAAAGAGTCTTTCTGTGTTTTTTTGTAAAAATAAAATAATGGATAGGTCAGGGTTGAACATATTATCGTAGCATCGATCAAATTGAAGTTGTTTCATTTTTGATGCGGTTAGAAATTAGTTAACCACACAACAAACACGCACCCTAAATGTTATTTTAGATTCTTACCTTTACGCTAATACGCGAAAACGTGCTTGGTTCATAGTATCAAGATTTAAAGGTTTCGCAAATTTAGCGGGTTCATTCAGAGAGTTGATAATTATGTCGCCATAATTATCAACTCTCTGGGTTCATTGAATGATTTACGAAATTTCCTTGACGAAATATTTTTCTTGAATGTTAAAATTACAGCTAATTGCAGTTAGTCAGCCTAGCCATCCTTCAACTAAGTTCTAAGGTTCGGAACGGGTTCGAGTTGACCTGTTTTAGTTCAAGTTGACAAGAACCTGAATTTTGGGTTCAACGCGAGCCTGACCTGACCCTGAAATTGTCAGACCCTAATTTTATCCGAACCCAAAATTTTTAAATAAACAAGAACACAACACTGTCAACAGGCTTTCGCCCCCTGACTGAATGACATTTACAAACGAACACTGAACACGAATTTTTTGAAGAAAGAGTTAGTGAAGAGAGTTATTTGGCGCCAATTCGTACTTCAGCTGATAATGAGCTCAGATATTTTGTATAAAGAATTCATAGTGTATGGGTGACGTGATACATGTCGCTCTTCTGTGTATGGTTCGTTGAGGGCATCGAACACCTCAACTACCCAGATTATAAATCTTGTGTACGCCTAGGAACGTTAGTTTTGAAGAAAAATCTTTTACAGAATTTGTCCCTTCTCGGGATAGAACCTGGGTTTTCTAGGTGGAAGGGTCGTAGTACGTTACCACTCAGCCAACCCGTTCCTGTTTTCATGTCAGATCAGGTTCGGTTCGGGTAGCTCGAAATTTTCACACTAAGACACAAAAAATTTCGAGCTACCCGAACCGTACCTGATTCATTTGAAAATTTCGGGTTCAGGCCAGGTTCGGGTTGAACCGGAAAATGAATCTTCAGGCTCAGGTCGAATCCGCGTCGAACTATTTCAGGTTCAGGTCAAATTCGGATTGAGCCCGTAAGTAATTTTAGTTCAGGTTCGGCCCGTTACGAAATGAGAAATTGACACAAGTAGGCTTCGAATCGACTTGATGGGGATTTTTCATCATTCCTGGGAAAATTAAAATTTCACAGTTAAACTTCGGAATCTGATTTTGCACTTTAAAAATGGGAACGCTAATAGCCGAACATCCATTTTCAAACAATGCTAGTTTTCCAAGATTCCAAATTTCGTTTACATTCTTAATGCAAAGTTATCCAACTTTATGTTAACTAAGCATACTGAAAGGAGATTCCTGTTAATTTTCAAAATTACCGAAGCTATAGCTTCAACTACTCGCTCGAAATACAGACATGTGAGCCATGCCAGCTACATATTCATGAATTATATAGAAAATCTCTCAATTAACATATGAATAAGATGTTGGAACGAATAAGTTTATGAATAAAATATTATTCCAAGAAGAGTAAAAAGATAATGAAAACATGCTCCAATTCTTATTTGGAAGATAGTAAGTGTGTTTCGTGTGAATAAATTTCCTCTTTTTGCATATAGTTTTCGGTTCTGTTTTCTCTTTTCGAATTAATTTATTCCGTGATAAAGACGAAACGGGTTTTCACAGAATACAGATAAAGAAAGCGAAGGTTTCAGTGTTTAGGATAATTATGTACCACGTCAATTGTCTATCGTATCACAAAAATGGTAATTTTTTTAGCCCGGTGACACACTGGGTGATATGAAGTTTAGTGTGCAATTTGTGACACCTGGCATTTGAAGGAGAACGTAAAAGAGCAAAACGTTTTGAGTAATTACTTTGGAATTCGGGAGGTCAAAATCGGCACTGTCCGTTTAATGAATTTATTTATAATCCATCAATAGGCTTGCTCCCAAAACTCCGAAGCCGGCCTCATTTAGGTTCTATCTACATTGTGGCACACAGTGGAATATGCTCAAAACACGAAAAATGGCTTTTGTTAATCCCGGTGCCGTTTTCATAAGAAGAGTAGGCTATGGAGTACTCCCAAGTCGATACTACAATCGAACTAGTTCTGTGACTAGTTCTGTGCTATGTAGAGAGTTTCAGCTTTCCTTCGATGTGCATACGTCCATTTCTCTAGCGTCAGTACTCGGAACAATATGATGCCAGTTTTGCAGACTTGGGACCAAACCCAAGGGTATTTAATAATAATAATCCGCCGTAACAACCCCTGACGGGTCAGAATCTAGATCATTATTTACTAGTTTCACTGATTGTGGTTCTACTTTTAGAAATCCTTTGTCACCGAAAGTTTTCGCTGTGCCAGTGGTAAGCAGCGCGACAAAGCTAAGCTACATCGATGTTGAGTGCCCTATATGTACATAGCAGTGAAACCAGTTGCGGAGTAGAATGACAGCGTCCCCCAACAATATCTTTGCCGGCAAGCCATGTAAAAGCTTAATCCACCAACTACCACAGACTCCAACCAATTCAATCAGCTGTGTTTTGTATCCACGTCTGACAATCGGTTTTCTTTAATGCCAAAGTTAGGAATCGAACTCTCAGCACTGGCAACTTCAATCGTTTAGTGGAAAGCCGAGACAAGCTAGCCACTACGCTTCTAAATGCAACTCTTTGGAAATAAAATGAAAAATGTTAAAAAATTTGAAGTACGAGATTCGAAAATCGTTGCTAGAAGTTAAAATTGAAGATTTTCGAAGTACTAGATTTGGAAAACAATGTGGAATGGATTTCGAACAGGTTATCATAGTTACGTCGTGTGCGACTAGAACAAACGACCAGACTATGGCTGAGAATGTGAAATGCGCTCATCAACCCACTCATCTAACATCAATTAAATTCTCCTCACGCTCAGCTACTTTTCTTTTTCGTTTTCACCATTCACTTCCCATCACGCTTCAATGAACTCAAGAATTTATATTTTAAACCTACACAATACAGAGACCATTCCCATTTATCTTCACGCCAATGTCGCGTCCAACATAAATTTTTTTTTCTTTGCTCGGTTATAAGATTATGAAATTTGCCCTTATGT
>JANTFA010140654.1:0-12275 GCA_026413405.1 Phytosciara flavipes
TGAAAAAAATTTATTGATATCAACATAAATATAAGAAAATTTTATTGTTTAAGATGAAAATTAACATTATTCGACAAATAAAGAAACAAAAAAAAAATCTTTTTTTTCACTTTTCACTTTTTTGACCAAATCTAGGATAAAACACTTTTCTTAGAAGTTTTTCTGTGCAATGTTTGAATGAAAGTCCAATAGCTCCAACTGCAGAATGCCAATTTCTATTCTTAACCAAATCGAACATGAATGAGAATATTGCTTTTGTGTCGGCAAAATACACATCTTCTTTACATGTTGCCAACTCATAGTCACGATCGTGCTCACGAGCAATTGCGTCATCGGTGTCAACTGGTTCACCAGAATTTAGCTCGTTACCAGGACCCAAATATTTATGTCCAGGAAATACTATACGACCCATCTTGTTCTTATTAAATGTTACCAATTTATTATTCGTTTTAACCATGCTGACAGACAATGTGAAACTGAAGGAGTTTTTATACTTACTACTCGATTTATACTTTTTCGCCATAAAAAAAAAATAAGACGTTATTTACGTTGTAAAACGAACGAAAAAATTTTTTTATTGAAGAAAAAACAAGGGTGAATACAAAGAGTTCTTAAAAAACTAAAATTTTTTTTTACTTTTCTTAAGACTAAAAAATTTTTTTTTTACTTCTCTTAAAACTAAAAAATTTTGTTACAAAAATACCGAACTAGGAAATCTGATTTTAATTTGAATTGAATTGAATTGAAAGAAAGATTTTTTATTCGAAAAGTGTTTTCAATTCATGTCGTAAGAAAAAGCCCTCAAAGTATTCGGGCAAAGTTTTTAAATGATCATAAATTAATATTAAATCTAGTATAACTAATTCATCAACGTTCATGCGATACGATATTTTTGATTTTGGCCTCATACTGAACAGATACTCACGCAGATCCTTCTCAGGCATGTCTATGGTTCTCCTCTTCAGCTTTTCCATACTGTCTTTGAAATCGTGTCCAAGTCGAATCCTCCGGATCAGCTCTTCTTTTATGATTACATCTAATTCAACCATTTTGTCCAAGGTAATGTTGTGTAATACCATTGATTCGTAATAGGTGCTGCCCACCTCTTGTGTTTTTATAAGCCACGTTTCGCTGTGGTACCGCTTAATAGTCAAATCAATGTCGCTGTTTTCGTTGTTTTCGTTTAACTTTCGTTGGAGCACTTTATTCATGAAAACTTTATATTTCTCTAACGTGAACGAGAAATGTTTTCCAGTTGCACGATCACATAATTTTATCATAGGCACAAAATCAGTTGGGTTTATTCCAATAATTACGTATTTCGTTGTGGATTTATTCAGTTGTATCGTCTTTTCCACGAACATCCTGGTTTCACATCGACCCAGTTTATTGCTTTCAGGTTTGGCTTTTGTTGGAGTGGATTGAGGCACAAATACGATGTTATTGAAGGCCTGAGTGTCGTAAGGCAGCCGTTTTTTTGATTGTGGTAGTAGACACCTTTGATACGTTTCACCATCATCATCAGCATCATCACACTGTTGTTGTTGTGATTGTTGTTGTGGCTCTTCAGCTACATGATGTTGTTGTTGTTGTTGTTGTTTACGAGATTTTTTGTTTATTTGTTTCACTTCTGTTGATTCTTCATCTTTGTGTTGTCGTTTTTGACTTTTTTGTGTCACTACTACTTCTTCTTCTTCTTCAAAATACTGGTGTTTTTGTGTTAATGGGAATATTTCTTCATCATCATATTCATACTGATGAGAAGTTGAAGAAGAAGTTGGTTCTTTCACTTTATTAACAACACTTGCCATTTTTTTTTTGTTTTAGTTATATAGAGAATATTAACTGAATTAAAACACACAAGAAAATTGTGACTGATTTAAACACAGAACATGTAACAGCTTTTATATGATTTCATACACATATTAACTATTGTATTCATCCTCATCCTCAACCACTATAGATTTACAACACCAATAAGGCTTTCGTATTATCATTAATGTTACAAAACAGGATCTTTTTGTTACGCCTTCATCCTCTGAGCATGAAACAAAGCATGAATGAACGCGACGAAACATGTGCATAAGATGTTGTACGAAAAATGTGCACCTCCTTTTTCTACCTGATCCACCTTCACTACATTCTGTTTCTTCTTCTTCCACATCACAAGCCAATACACAAGGCATCTTTTTTTTTTATTTCACCCAAATATTTTTTCTATAATGTCCGAAAATAAATCTTTCATCAATTGATTTGGGTAAATGTTCAACTGATAATTACATCTGCAGGTATCTGTGGTGTCTGCATCCAATTTATCGATAGGATTACATGCACTTAAATGTCCATCACTGGCGCCATCAATAGATTCTAAATACATTTTAAATTTCATATAATAAAACTGTATAAGACTTTTTGTATCCATTTTTATTGAACCATACGACTGATGTGAATTTGTTAGATGATACTTCACTAATAATTCATTTTTACCCTACGAATGATATATATACCTAAAAATTATTTAATAAAAAAATAGTCATCATCTTGGACTGTCAGTCATTTTCATTACACAAAATATTTTCCATCGTGGAAAAGGGATGCGTGACATTTCTCTGAACAGCCATTACATTGTGGCCTACAAATCGCCGAGAGACAGAGGGCAGATATCACTACTGGCACGCCAAATTTCACCCGGCAATACCAAATTTGTCACTGAAATATTTGAAGATGCAACTAAACCAGCTTATGGATACTTGGTGTTCGATCTTACTCAGACGACACCCGATCATATGCGATACCGTACAAACATATTTCCAGACGATAATCCACCGTATATTGTGTATGTGGCTAAACATTTTCAAATATAAATACTGAGTCTAAATACATTAGCGTTCAGTTTGTTACGAGAATGGCTTCAGTTCAGAAGCATCTACCGCTATTAGAGTTACTACAAAAGTCTAAACCAAAATTGAGAAAAAGTATACTAACAACGTGTGAAATTGACTTTGTGAGAACATTAATAAACTGTATTTATAATACATTGAACGGAAACATTAAAATTTCGGATAGTGAAAAGAAAAAGTTGAACAAGTTTAAGACAATTTTGAGAAAAGTTCTACTTACAAAAGGTGGTTTGAATAAAAAACGTGAAATAATTGTACAAAACGGTGGTGCATTTTTACCTTGTTTGTTGTCACCAATTGTAACAGCTGGAATAGCACAATTTGCTCCAGAGAAACTAAAGAAATGAAACATGCACGTAAAATGGTTTTAGTGGATATAAATTCTACGAAAAGTGAATCAACATCATCATCATCAGCATCAGTACCATTACCATTTAATGAAAAAAGTGATCTTGTGAATGCAATCAATTCATTGGCATCAGCATCCGAATACAATCGCACAAACTTTGGATCAAACTATTCTACAATTTCACAACTAAACAACGAACTCAAAGTTATTCTAGACCGTACTGATATTACACCAGACGATAAAATTAAATTGTACAATCAAACTTTGACACGATATCTTTATCTACAACGTAATAACAAACCGTCATCGAGTCACGTTGATAATACCACACCAACATTCTCACCTACAACCTCAACTGGTAGCAATTGGAGTTTGGATGTACACAGTAGCGAAAACAACGAAACATTACCCAAATTTATTCTTCCTGACATAAATTTTGCATCACCAGTCAATTTCGACATTACACCTACATCATCGAAATCTATGAATGAATATCGTATACTAAACGAAAAAACACCACTTCAACAGCAACAGCTACAAGAACGACCACCATCGAAATTTAAATCGAATTTACCACGAGGTACACCGAAAAGCCAGATTCTTCGACCAACTACATTACAACAAAAAAACGAAAATACTGATTATTTTTACTATTGGACCGAAAAAAAGAAGTCATCCAAAAAAAAATCAGAGAAAAATGAATAACAAAATATCAAAGCAATTGTCATCGATCTATTACGATCCAAAACATCCGGCAGGTTTTTCAAATCTCAATAAGTTATGGCTGGCTACGAAAAAAAACATCCCAAAAAAAACTATTTCCAACTGGTTACTTAGCCAGGATACTTACACTCGACACAAACCTATTCGACTACATTTTCAGAGAAATCGTTACGTGGTAACAAACGTGGACGATCTGTGGGAAGCCGACCTCATAGTAATGCCTGATCGGTATGCAGAACATAACGACGGCATAAAATATGTCTTATGTAAGAAGAAGAGAAATAAAAGTTTTTCAAATTTTCAATGTAAAGGAGTTTTTTGTTTTCTTTTACATTCCAGTGGTTATTGATTGTTTCAGTAAATTCTTGTTTGTGGACCCTTTGAAACGGAAAACGACTCAGGCAACAATAGCAGCTTTTAAACGAATTTTCAAGAAGACAACCCGAAGACCCTATCAATTACGTACGGACAAGGGTCGAGAATTTAATTCGAGTGAATTTCGCAAGTTTATGAAAGAAAACGATATTATCTATAGCACTTCACAAAACCCCGATGTAAAGTGTAGTATCGCAGAAAGATGTATTAGAACAATAAAAGGTAAATTATTCAAATATTTGTCGTACAAAAATACATATCGATACATTGATGTGTTGACTGATCTGGTGATATCCTACAACAACACTTACCACAAAACTATTAAAATGACGCCTAGTCAAGTGAATGATACGAACATTATAGAAGTGTATAATAATATTTCTGACTCACAAATTAAACGCACAGGCAGGTATAAGAAAAAAAAACCAAAACTAAAGGTTGGTGATTATGTACGTATAACCAAAGAAAAAGGACAATTTGAAAAAGGTTACATTTCGAACTACACACAAGAAGTGTTCAAAGTGAAGTCAATAGGATATCGTGATCCTATTGTCTATCATTTGGTTGATTTGGCTGGTGAGGAAATTGAAGGCACATTCTATGAGTTAGAAGTACAAAAAGTAAACTTTGATGAGGGCGCTGATCGTGCTATTGAAATGATTATAAAAGAAAAAGGACGTGGCAGATCACTCCAGTATTACGTAAAGTGGTTGGGGTATCCAGTCAAGTTTAATAGTTGGATAGACGCTAAAACAGTTAAAGCTATACAATGACGGACTTTTATATGACACTGTTTTCGAACAGTTCGATGGGATTTCATAAGGACAATAAAACTAGTTCGTATACAGTGCAATTGCCGCGTTCAATGTCTTTATCGGGTGATTGGAAAGTAGCATTAACAGAAATCCAATATCCATACTCATTTTTCAACGTACACGAAAATCAAAACATAATCGAAATACAGTCAGTGAAGGTTACTGATGAGTTAAAAAAATTTTTAAAAGATAATGAGGAAACTGCTACATCTGATTATATTGAGTCTAAATTCACTGTGATAACAAAAGTGTGTGACGTTGAAGCTGGTTTCTACACTGACATCGATAAACTTATTGTGGCCGTAAATGAATCTATTCGCAAAGAATGGAGTCGTAATGGTCCGGTTGTATTTGATTTCTTTAGTCGTGATGAAAAAACCAATAAACTTTCGCCCCATCCACCACCATCTGAGGAAACATTGGGAAGTAATATGATGACATCAATTCGTGTATTTGGGCGACTAGCTCTCCAGCTTGGTTTCATACCCGGACAACGGATCAACAATACAATAAGTATTGGTAATCATTCGGCCAATTTAATCAGCGGTATACCGGATAAAATGATCATTTACTGTGACATCGTAGACACACAGATATGTGGGGATATATGGGCACAAATACTACGTTCAGTCACCATAGATTCACCAGTTGAAACATATTTTGGAAAGCCATGTTCAAAAGAATTTACACAGTTACAATACGTTCCTGTCCGTATGACACATTTCGATTCAATCCGTATAGATATAAGAGAAATAACAGGCCTTCTCCTTCCATTCCGTTGTGGTACGTCGAGTGTTAAACTTCATTTTAAACAATTTTAAAAGACATAGTGTGACGAAATACGTAAAAATCATGGATAGTGAGGATATGGGACTGACAAGATATTACATGTCGCAGGCAGGTTCAGGCATGGGTGAAATATATAGTGGTCCAATATATCAAAAAGGTTATGGACTCGGTTCTTATCTTGGTGGTCTCTTCAGAGGCATACTACCAATACTAAAAAGAGGCGGGGCTAATGTGATTACAGATATAAAAAATAATATTCCAGTGCGTGATTCGATAAAATCTCGTGGTATCGGAAGTATACATGAGATGGCAAAAAAAGCAATGTATGGAGAAGGTTTTAAATACGCTACATTTCCGAAAAAGCGTCAGTTAAGTGGCGTAATTGGACAAGTAAAGACTAAAAAACGTAAAACTGTGAAAAAGAAAAAAAAAACTGTGAAAAAGACTAAAAAAAGCAAGAAAACTAAGCCTAAGAAAAAAAAAACTAAAAAGACTAAAAAGAAGAAGAAGAATACTGATTCATTTAAGGACATTTTTTGTTAAAAAAGAAAAAATAAATTAATATTATGGCGTTCATAAATCTATCATCAACTCTAAACGTGAAATCTGAACTGGATATTTTTACTACACCATCTATACAATCGACTGTGGAAAGTGGTACAATGCAGAGCTACAGACCAATAACTTCACTTTCAAACCGTGGTCCCTTAGAATTTGTGATTAGTTCTAGCGGGGCCGATGAATATTTAGATTTGGGCCGTGTTTATCTACATGTAAAAGCAAAAATTATATTGGACGCTGCTGTTGACGATAAAGGTGCGGCTATACCGGGTCGTGTACTTGGCCCTGTTAATAATTGGCTCCATTCAATGTTTTCTCAAGTGGATGTTTACCTAAACCAGAAATGTGTTACACCACCAAGCAACTGTTACAATTATCGTGCCTATCTGGAAACTTTACTAAACTACGGTTCAGAAGCCAAAACAAGCCATTTGACCAGTCAATTATGGTTTGAAGATACACCCGGTAAAATGAAATCAATTGGTGCAGACAACATTGGATTTACTCAACGTAATGCTATCGCTAAAGACACAAATATTGTCGATATGTATGGTCCATTGCATTGTGACCTGTTCAACGTAGACAAATATTTGATAAACGGTGTTGAAATGACCATCAAAATGCAACGTTCAAGAGATGATTTTTGTTTAATGGGGACTGCTAATGCTGCTGGTAGTGTCGAAATAGTCGATGCTGTACTGTATGCCCGTAAGGTACGAATTGGATCCTCAACTTTACTTGCCCATCACAAAGCATTGAATGTTGCTACTGCTAAATACCCCATAAATCGAGTCGAAGTGAAGACGATCACAATACCTGCTACAACACAATCACGGAGCATTGACAACATATTCATTGGAATTTTACCAAAGAGGTAACATGATTGATCTTGTTCTATCTTGAAATCATTTTAAAATAAAAAATAAAATCTTTGTTCTCAGGTGTGTTATTGGTTTCGTTGAGACGTCGGCATTCAATGGTACCATAACTACAAATCCATATTCCTTCGATCACTTCAACTACACTTCTTTGGCATTCTATATGGATGCCGTATCCTATCCAGCAAAACCTTTCGTTTGTGACTTTGCTGAGAATCAATACATCCGAGCTTACAATTCATTGTTTGAGGGGTGTAACATCAACCATTCTGATGCAGGAAACAATATCAATCGTACCGACTATCCAAAAGGTTATGCATTGGTAGCTGTAGACTTTACACCCGATTTAAGTGCATCATCACCCCACATTTCATTCCCTAAGACAGGATCTCTACGCATAGACGTTCATTTTGGTGTGGCACTAGCTTCAACTATTACAGCTGTAATATTTGCTGAATTTCCGTCATTAATTTCTATTGACAAGGACCGTAATATTGTTACCGATTATAGCAGTTAAGATGAATACCTTAGACTTGAAACGATTTTTGAACTTACACATTAAGAATAAGGATAAAATAACAAGTGTATGTGCGATTGATCAGTTGCCTATAAAAATACAAAAAAGTAAAGAGTACGGTTACGTAATAAATCTATCCATCTCTTCTGAGAGTGGAAGTCATTGGTCTGCATTATATATCGATAAGAGACAAAATGCAACTTGGTTTTGCTCATACGGTATGCACCCTAGGGGTTACTATATCGCTGATTTTGTTAAGAGAAATTGTATTAGCTTTAACTATAACAAAATTCAATTACAACAATTGAAATCTACAGTGTGCGGTATGTATGCTACTCTATTTATTAAACATATGATGGAGGGCGGTACATTGAATGATTTCATAAAACTTTTTTCTAAAAATTCACTTTTTAATGACTTAGTTATACAGAAAATGTATCACACAAACATTTAGTTTGTTAGTAAGTAAGAAAAAGAAAGAAATAATTTTTGATACTGTTCAGGTATATTTTTCTTAACAATAAAAATATTTTTTCGTATAATCGACCATATTTTTTACCTGTTTTCTTTTAAAACTTTCATCTTTAAAAAACCTAAATGTCAACGCCCACCTTGCATAATGTCCTTTTTTTTCTGTTTGTGGTTCAAACTATATTTGTGTGTAGAACAAGGAAGATGGTGAAATTTAAATCAAACAAAATTGTGATGGAATTGAAAAGTTTTTTTGAGTGTCAAAAGGTTTTTCATGAACCAGTTGAATTTCACGTTTTACGGTCTTGCCAATTACGTCGGACTCCTCTAAGATATGGTGTACAATATGGTTTTGTACTGAATTATTCGCGCAGAAACCAACCCGTGTCTCATCATTGGGTCGGTTATTTCGTCACCGAGGAGGGAACGCAAGTTATGTTTCTTGATACAATGGGTGATGGATTTGATCCTACGATGAACAGCGATCTATTAAGCTTTAACGAGAATATAGACCAGATTACATATAGTAGCGAACGACTGCAGTACCGCATATCGAATTACTCGGCAATGTTTGCTGCCTGCTTTGTTCTATTTTTAGCTAGATCTAAGCGAGAATTTCTTGCGAAATCAATATGCACATTTCAAAAGAAATTTTATAAGTCAGAAAACTTGCACTTAAACGATATTTTAATTGCTACATATTACGGTAATATACGTTTGTTCTACGAAAGTAAAATAAAACGCCAACAAATCAGACAAAAACGTTATGATCAAAAAAGAAAACAAATTGAAATCAGAAAAAAAAAACGTGATCAAATGAGAATGATATTTTTTAGGAAGCGATTTTACAAAAGTGCCATTGATTTTCTACAAATGTAAAATCAAAATAGTTTGAAATTAAAATTGTTCTGGATAAAAACAAAAAGATTTTTTTTTTACTCAACCAAAAATTCCTATCGTCACCAGACTAAATAATACATAGAACATACTACCCGACTATAGAACGTTCTATTCTCCACGGTGAACGCACTCATCATCCTTTTGTATCGTGTGTATACAAATACCAAAACAAATTATGATGACATTTTACTTTTGCTGTCAAATTATCGTAATCATATTTCATTTGATATGAAGCAAAAGCCTTGGTTCGAATTCAAGTCTACAGAATCTAATAATATTATTATAACTGATTCAACAGAATCTAATATTATAACAAAACCTACGACAACAACAACAACAACAACGACTAAATCGCCGTCATCAACAACAACAACATCATCCCTTACAGAAATATCATCACAACCGGCGATTGTACCTACAAACAATCATTTGTCCCATTCCATCAATCATATCAAAATGACTAATAGTGATTTTACGGCATTTGGACTACTCGGAGTTATAGTGATGGGATTGCTAATAGTTTGTCTCATACTTTACGGAGTATATGTAATGTACAAGTAAACATTTGATGAAAAAAAAAGTTTTTTTTGGCAACATAACCAAAAAAAAATTTTTTTTTTGTTTCTTTCACTCAGGAAATGGTCTAGTCGATCAACTAGTGACAATCCTGTTACCGTGCCCGTAGCACCTTCCGAAATTGTCACTAGCATACCGTCTACACAACCGAGTATATTAAGGTAAAAAAAAAACATTTCCATTTTGATGTAATGTGTTCAGACAATGAAAAAAAAATTTCTGTCTACAGCACATCTTCGCATACATCTACTGAACCCCCTCCGGCCATACGACAATCGTATGCATTAGTACCGTCCAGAGCAGAACCAAATCATCAAACCAACTGTGTACATTCGAACAGGTAAGGCCTTCTTCTTCTTGTTCTTCTTCTTCATATTACACACATCCATCACTGACATCAACAAATATCACAATTTTACCAGTTCAAACAGCAGCCGATGTTACCATGTCGTACCTACATTTAGTCAACAAATACAAAGCAGGTAATCAATTGGTTATAGCAAATTGATAGTGAAGAGAGAGAGAGAGAGAGAGAGAGAGAGAGAGAGAGAGAGAGAGAGAGAGAGAGGGGAAAAAGCCTTTTTTTTTGCTTTGATTAGGAATTTAATTGATGTCGAAATGGAACCAATTGCTATCGATAACAGGACATTCGATATGAATCAAATAAGTGTTTTTGATGACAGGTCAATCGCTGACAGTAGCTCAGGTACATTTGGTCTACGTAGAGTGTTTCAGTCTGATTGTACCAGTCCAGTCACCTCATATGAATCATGCAGTGTGTGCCCACACTCATTACATACCACCATTTCTCAAACACCACCACCGCCACCACAACAACCGCAACATCTTATAAATGAACGCAACTGTGCTAGTGGACGTGATGGGTGGTCTGAATTATGCACTCTTCATAATTGATGAACATTAGTCTACAAATTTTTGGAACACAATTATTGATTAGGAAACAAAAAAAAAATTTTATTTTTCACTTATCTTAAACTAATGAAATGTAACTTACAGATAGGGAAAATTCTATAATGAAATATGTGATAACAACAACAAAAAAAAAACGAAATGAAAATTATGTGTGTATGTGTTGATATACACAAAAAGAAAAATTAAAATGAAGAAAAATACCAAAGAAAAAAACATGTGAAAACAAGAAAATAAAGTCGTAATCCGACTATTTTATGTGTAATGGTATTTAAAAGAAAAAAAAAATAAAAAGAAAAAATGACAAAAGTCATTGAATTAGAAAAATTTTATTTTTTTTTTGAACAATCGCAGTTTGTTCTGAAACAAACAGTACGCTCACTATCATTGTCGTCATCATCATCATCATCATCATCATCGTCACTGATGACAACAACATCACTTTTGGTGGCTTTTCCTTTTCTTTTTTTCTTAGGTTCACTCATAATTTCACTATCACTTTCACTGGTGCTGATGCACCTCTTCCTACCTGCCTCACTTATTGTTATAGGTGGTGACATAGGCGGAGAAAATATAGGCCCAATTTGCACAGTTGGGTTCTGGTGTGGTTGAGGTGGCAGTGTATGTGATGTCTGTAGAGTGGGTGGATTTATCGTGGGTGGTGGCACATTGAAATGGACCCTCGGTGGAACGGTGAACATGGTAGGTGGATAAACACCTGAAGCGACTGTAACATAAAATTTAGTTTTAAAAATTTGGTTTTCTTTTCTTTTTTTTTTGTTTTTGTAAAAAAAATCAACTTACAATTTTGTGTCATGTGATTCCCCCAGATCCTATATCCATGCTGATTACAGCAGTCCAAGAATCTCATTACTGTAATTGAATAAGAGATTTGAATGAATAAATATTCAAAAAATGCAAACAAAATAAAAAATACTTACGTGCGTGTATGACATTGTCGAATTCTATTTGAATCGTACTCTGGTTCATGGTAGGATGTTAAGATGATAGGACCTTACTACAACGTTTGATAGTAATAACTGAAAACAATATTCATCGAGCAAACAAAAAAACCTAAAAATATCATCCCTTCTGCAGTATACAAACGGTTGGCTAAAATACATAATAGTTCTACAATTAGGTAGTAAGGTACACTTTTTTTTTTGCATTAGATATTATTGTTATTCTTGACCTGCGTAAGGGTAGGTTTTTGTTATTTATTTCTGATTTACTATTTTACAAAAAAAAAATCAAATAGGTTTAAGTCAATCGATTTTCAATAAGATGATAAGGGTTTCGATGTATATCAAGAAAAGGGGGCGGGTATAGTGAAAAATATAAAATAGGTTTGACCAGATTTATTGAAAAATAAATGCATTTTAAAGTGAATGAAAACAAATATTTACATTAAAATAATTTTTTTTTATTTTTTTTTTTTTTTAATTATAGATTATAAGAAAAGGTCGAATATAATTGATGACCCTCATCAAG
>JANTFA010140665.1:0-12274 GCA_026413405.1 Phytosciara flavipes
ATTTGCCGTTGACAGTGTTTCCGAAAAGCATGTGATAAAGCCGAGCAAAACATTAGCAGTGCAATTTCAACGTGATAAATCGAATTCTAGGACTAAGGATAGTGTTCGCAATAATAATTCTGCAAATAGGTGAGTGATCATTTGGGATACTTATGTTAACAACCAATTGCGCTATCGCTTTGCATTGCCTGGAAAGTATTTCTTCTAATCGTACTATTGACCGAATTAATTATTTATTTAACTCGTCACCCATTCACTAACTAACAACACCGACCTTGCCATTATTATTTGAGCACACAAAGTTTATTCATAAAGTCTGTTACCTTATATCAATAATTAAAAACTCAAATATTTACCCGGTGACTAAATTACTACAAGTGCCAATGAGCTCGTATAATGCCACAGTGACTGTTAAAATGTGTGTAAAATGACTCTAACAACAACAACAAAATGACGAGCACGATTGAAAATTATTTTGTTAGGCTCCCCATCATACATTCAAATCAACAACGACGTCAACCATAATAACGTGGGTTATTGCTTTGCTAGTGGCATTGTTCGCGATGCAAATGACGTTATGATAAGTTAGTTGATTCGAACAAGTTGCAAAGCAAAATCGCTAGAACTATGTCTAGGCCAAGTGGCAAGCACACAAACCGTTAAAAAATTCAATTCAGTGTGTATGACTTGCTTTATATAATTCCAGACTGTTTGTTGACTATTTTCTAATTCATTTCATTGCATGGTAATTAAAAATGAAGAACTTGCAATTTCGATGTCTATCAGGTGTACATTGTCAAGAAATTGGTCAATGAAATTCGTTATTTTCCCCTTCTTTTTCAGTGATATGATATACTCTGACCCATATACACACTATCGCAGTCGTGCTGAACCTCAAGCGGCATCCGACATTCATCGGCGCGGCGAGGAAATTATACAGATTCATCATGGTCATGCCAGTAGTATAGGCAATGGTCAAGTGCGTTTACAGGCCAACTACAATCCAATACAGAATAACATTTATGCCAATCAGAGACGTGAAGTTGCACCGATACTGGCATTCGATCCGCATTTGTCGCGACTAATTTCATCATCATTGGACCGCCGAGAATCATCGGCATCGGCCACATCGTCGGTGGGATCGTCGTACGAGTCTGGTTCGACACTGACTAGCGATTTGGGTGATAATGCAATTATGACACGACTGCGGAAAAGTGTTGAACAGAAGGAAGAGTTTCTCAGAGGAACGCCGGTGGCACAGCCGTCACAAATGCATGGTGTCAATAGTGATGTTGGTGAGTCGCTAAACATTGCTCCATTTTCTATTATGAAATGATGAATTTTTGAGTTGTTTTTGTTGTTGTTTCGCAGAAGTCATTAATTTGGCGAGACTTTCATTTATTTTGGCTGAGTTGTACATAAACGACCGTTGAAACAATAAAAAGTCTTGTCAATAAAAATAATTTTTGTGATTTTTTGAGAAAATAGACTCATCAATCTTATTTTCACTTTTTCAGCGAACATACGTCATCGCGAATTTTATGCACGACCGAAACGGCTACAGAAAACCGTTTGGCCACCGCAAGAATTCGATTCGAACAACAGTAGCAAACGATCATCCACCAATGATTCCATCATAAACAACGAAAACAGTGGCGATTCAATGACCAGTAGCAAAACATTGAGCGATCACAGTGATAATAGCATTGCAATCCAAAGAAACGCCGACATAATGCCATTACAAGTTAAATCGACCAATACCCTTCCACCCCACCGGCTGGCCAATCATCTAGCACGCGAACAATTTTACAATGGTATTCACGGTGATCATAGTATTCCCTCACAGTCACTGCAACAACAGCACCAACAATATTTGCAACAGAGAGCTTTGGATGCGGAAGGAAACTGGTGGGTGTATGGAATGTTGATTGCTTGTCGATTCATTTTAATGAGTTCATTCACCGTTTTAGCCGTATGCTGTCACCACCACCAGGAATACACATTGTTTCCGAGCGTACAAAACAATTTGAATCTGGTCGCCCATTGTCACCGGATGGCAGTTCAGTGGATCGAACGTCACTGTATCGAAGTGAATTGAGCCGGTGAGTGACTGAGTAGTGATGATGGGAAACCCAGGGGATGTGTCCACCACCTCCACTAAATATTTCTCCGCTTGATAGTTCTGTAATTTTGGCCAAAACTCAATCAAACAGCATCGAGACGTGAATTGATGTCTCCCGGCCACAAACCAGGTGTTTTGCTATCTTCCAATTTCATCATTTTTTAGTTTCGCTGGAAAAGTTGTTACTGTGAACAGATATGTAAAAGATGATGAAAACAAATTTCATCGTCAGCCAGATTTTCGCCTGTTTAGTGTACGTAGATTAAGCAGTTCTCCGCTGGAAACTGGCACTAAGTCGATGCATTCTCTTTCACACGCACGGCGTGGACCTTTTATAAACACCAACGTGACGTCATGACCATGACTTGAACCATTCCCCTCTCGTCAGTCCATTTTCATCATGTTTTGTAGGGCTTTCGTTCTCCACTGATCGTTTGTTCAGGGTGAATGTTTGAAAATGATGAGATTAGCTTCTTTGGCGAAATGTTAGAAACTTAGAAATGCGCGGATAAACCTTTTCCGTCGATGTTCTTCTGCCCATGTTCTTCTGTGAAGCTCTCAAACATTTGAGGATGAGTAAGACGAAAACATTAAAACTTCAATAAAATATTGCGATGCTCTGCCCTAAAACTGTTGAACCAATCGAAAAACAGTCAGTTAAGATGAAATATTAGAAGTCACTTGAATGCGGAAATTTGTGTCATGTGAAGGGCAAAAACTTCGAAAGTAGGCAATACAAATTGGTCCAGTGATCAAAGGACAATCCCTTGATAATTGATCAGAAACTTGAAGCTGTCAAGTGTTTCACATCAAGGATTATGCAAAGATGGCATAAGTAGTTCAGGCTTGGTTTGGTTGAAATTCGTCTCTCATTTTTTTAACTAATTGAAGTTCTTCACAGAACTCTCTTCAGATAAAATTTTTTTAATGGGAACCAGGATTGATTCAGATACAAGAAACAAAGTCTCGATAATTCAACAATAGTAATCTTTGTACCAAGACAGAAAAATCACATCCTTGTCGAGGTACAAACAACGTAGACAAACAAGAGATAAATCACATCAGTTTACTAGAAAACATTTTTCAACCCACACATTCGACAGCTCTCAAATTCTATGATTTTGTGGACATTTGTTGCCACAGACTTAAAGAGACTAGAAGATTACTTTAAAAAGGCGTGAAATTTAAAACAGACACAGAAGTTCAAAGAAAACACGAAATTTTCAGTTTGTCTTGCATCGTATGTGCAGCTATACAATTTCAGCTCACTCGGGGCGATAGGAGTGTTTGCTAATTAAATTCTTGGCTTACGAACCGTTCAAAATTGTTGTCATCCAATGTTTTTGACGGCTTGAGTGTAACCAGAATTCAGTACTTAGAAGCAGTTTCCATTTCGTTCAATCCATTTTCGTTATCTTTTGGTTTGTATTCGAAATTCGTTCACTTTGAATTATTTTGTGTTTTAGTTCGCTTTTGAATTTTATTATGGCCCGCAGATTAGAAGTAACGAAGTAGCGCTATACGGGTGTGAGCCACACGTATCTCTTGTCACATTTTCTCGTGCAGATGGGAAACTTAAAAGTTGAGACAAAAATGTTTGTGGCTTACACCCATGTAGCGTAACTCCTTTCTGAAGTAAAATAACCTTTGACAAATCACAAAACATAAAATAAAGAGACGAAAATCATAATTCCAAAATGGAATCACTGCGTTTGTCACTTATTTTCTTTCTTCTGTCAGAAAAGTAACGTAAGCTAAAATGAATGAAATATTTTGACATCATTCAGAAGGATGTTAAATTGATCAGAACATCATTGAAATGGAAAAGATAGAATTTCAATGTTCTCTTCAATTTCAAGTTTCTAGCCTATTTATAAATCTGTGGCAAAAATGTCATTTTAGATGTCAGAGTTTGTGGGTCCAAAGTGTAGGATCTATTTGAAAACGAAATAGTACCACTTTAAGTGACTGTAGTGCCACTTGGTAATTTAAACTTACTGTAGCGCCACTTGGAATTTCAAAATGACTGCAATTTTAAAATTGGTTCCCAATCTGAAATTTGATTGCCTTTTGAGTCGATTAGATAGATTGGAAATCAGCAATTTGAATTTTTGCCATAAATTTTAGCTGGCAGTTTGATCTATGCCACTTCTAATCCGAACAGTATGTGTTTTGAGTCAGAGCAACCTTACTATTGTCGTATCTCCCAATTTTTTTTTTATTAGTTGGTAAAGTTAATTGGAATATAATTTTTGAAAAAAAAGTCTGACAATCTTATCTTATCGAAACATTTTACCTACCGACCATAATACACACACTCTCGACTTAAACATTTTTTTTCCGTTAATTGTTCCAATGTTTACACTTACAATTCTCAATCAATAGTTATCTCTCTTGTTGACAGTAAAACTTTTTGTTTTCTTCTTCAAAATTTGTCAAAAGTTTTTATTTGCATTCGAAATGGGATTTTCAATTTCCACTTAAATTTACCTCCGATATTTCAATTAATGGGAATAGATATTAACGTAACGATTGCACTTAGGCAAAACATTGAAATGAAAACCATTAAGCGCATTTTCAGTTTTCGGTTAGTCGATTATTAATTTTGTGTCTGTTGTTGTTGTGCCTTCGATGGGGTAAATAAGATTGTCAAAGCGCGTAATCTGCCGCATGATATCAAAGCCAATAACAACAATTGATTTTAGTTTTTTCATTTTTATTTTTTGTTTTTAACATTTTTGTTTTTGTTCTATATTTACAGTTTAAGCACAAAACGTGTCGTGCCAAATGTTGCATTGCGTCGCAAAGAGTTCGAACTGAAAGCTAACGAAAGCATTGAATGGCGAAGACTATCTTCAGGTTTGTTGATGTTTTTCTTTTAACTTTCTTTTCTGTTGAATTGAGAAACAAAATTTTTTATTTTACACCATTTTTACATTTTAAAAATTGAACAACATACCACCGAGGGGTAGCCCACCGCACAAACTCGTGTGACATCATTTCCTAATTTACCAACGTTTTCTCTTATTTGCCGGAACAATGACAAACAATCCAGTTTATTGGATTAGCATGCATTTCCTCACTCTATTTACCGCATTCACTCGTATTTACACTGAACGTTTCGACATTGTGCGTCGTATACCAAACCAACGCAGTGCGTTGATCGTACAGACTTCCCTGCTTAGTTGTAATCGTTAATAAGAAGACGAGAAGTCAAGAAATGAATAGCTCAAAACTCCAGTTTCAGAGTGAAGTTCGTTGATCTTTGCATTCAAGGCGTAGGTGGCCTAGGTCAATTCTCTTGAGTTTTCATTTTTTGATCTAACTGAACTAGTGCTGAGTTCTTCTTGTCTTGCTATGTATAAATATTACAGCACTTCGAAGATACGGTGTAAATAGAATGTGTAATTGGCAGGGAATTGTTGCTCTGGCAAATAGGAGAAAAGTTGAAGGAATGGCTCCGGTAAATGCGAGAAAATAGAGGAAAATGCGAGCAAATTAAGAAAATTTTGAATAAATGCCAACGAAATTTAGAAATTACGTGCAATTTGAAGATATTCATTGAAATCTCGCCTAAGCTAACTGTGGCTCTTCAAGTTGTTTCACTTGAGAACTTTTGGTGTTTTCTGTATGTCGTTGCTGTGCTAGCAGACAACTTCGCACCTTTTCATGAGATACTACCACAAAGATAACAATAAAATGTCTTTTTGTCTAGTCACTGAGACAAAGTCCGTGGTATGGTCTCGGTTTTCGGTGTTTCTTCGTCATAAGTGGCAAGCTTCCAACTGACACTATGTTTGGCTCTCCGAAACAGGCCCAGCTCGACTGTGCTGGAAACACCCATTTCGTAATAAAATTTGCATGAACCTCTGAGAAAAGGGGTTTCTCTGGCTTCTCATCATGTAGCATCAAATGAAAAGGTCCAAAGTTATCTGCTAACATAGTGACAAGCAATGTAAAACACTAGAAAAACTCAAGGCTCACAGGTTGATGTTATTTAACAGTTTGAGAAATGAGTTTAGTTTATAAATGAATGAGTTATGAGTTAAATTTGTTACTCCAATAACGCTACTCCAACTTTCAAATGATTTTTGAATAACAATGCGAGACTGTCCATAAATGACGTCCACTTTTGTCAGTGCTGTCAGCATATTTAAATCATCAACAACTCGATAAAAAAGTGCATTTTATGTGTTCTACTCACACAGTTAGGGGATCTATATGTGGGGTTGGCAAAGTTGATTTTATAAAATGCATATTTATCGAGCTGTTGATGATTTAAATATGCTTAAAGCACTGAAAGAAGTGGACGTCGTTTATGGAGTTTGAATAACGTAATTAGATAAACCGGCAGTTGTTCGCATTTCGTACTATTTTCTCGTATACATCAATCCCTCTGGGTGCGTCACCCCTCGCATACCACAAAACATTAAATATTTTTCTATTTTCATTCAATTCAAAAAAGAAAAAAAAAACTTTTTGCTAATTTGGTTGGTATAAATTTTTGGTAAACTTTCTGTATTAGGTTTTCAACGAATACCGCTTCTTAATATTTTTACACGAGTAAAAGCTATAAAAAAAGGTTTGGAAAATAGTGAAAACAAAAATTTGTTGTTGTAATAACCACCTAGTGTATCATTCTATAAATATTGTCATAATAGAAACTTATTTTATTTGTTGGCCCATCTAAAATTTAGTGGACTTGTATTTTAGAGCAATTTAGTTTGCACCATTTTCACCATATAATATAGAGCTACGCCGAAGTGTTGATTCGGAACAAAGCTGAAATAGAGCACAACGAATTTTAAGCTTTAGTTTTGTACTAAGTAAAATCATATTTGAAAGAATGAAAAACTTCATAGAATTTGTTGCTAAACAGAAAAATTTTTCTTCTTTCTTATCATTTCGTATTAGACGACTATTCCATGTTACTAATCCACATTCATTAGAACTAAAATGCCACAACATTCGTCCGGTGCATGTAATACACCATCGGACTCCCAAACATATTAGAGAGAGAGAGAGAGAGAGAGAGAGAGAGAGAGAGAGAGAGAGAGAGAAAAATTTAATGGACCCACCAAATCGATTAGTGTATCACAGTGTTAAAACACTCAGCTTTGTGCAATTGTTGTTCTAAGCAGCAGGAGCCAGATCACCAAAGAATCAACTTCTAAACTTCTCCCAAAAGAAGCGAAGACAAAACAGAGAATTATTTCACAGTAACGCAATATTTACAGTGTGCACAGCGTAGTTCCTGTGCACTGTACGATAACACTGTCAGATTTCTGGAAAATTATATTGACAACGTTAACGATGTTAACTCTATTTGTAAAACCGAAATTCACATGCACTCAAACTGAAAGCACAACAATTTCATCCGTTATATACCGTCCCTGCTGTTTTAGATTCGGCTATACAGAGGTTATATTAGGTAAGCTTAAACGGACGACCCAGTGATTTTGTCTGAAGAGCTAGCCGTTTTAATGATTATACCTTGAAACGCTCGAGACCGAAAGGTTAACCATTACGAGTCTAAATAATCGTTAACATCATCGTTTCTTTGTCACCCCCTGCGAATTTTATGAATTTAGAGAAAAGATTCGTTCCAATTACAATTCGAATTACATTTCCATCTGTTACATCTGTTTCTTCAGTTCTCCCAAAGCTAACGAGACTTGTTCGAAAACTATGAGTGATTCCAACTGATTCATTCAGCCAAAAGAACTATTTCCAGCGATGCGAAAATGTTTCCCTGAAATGTTTCTCTGTCACAATCTGAGGACACATGTGTCCATTTCTTTGATGGCCAATCATTTGAGTAGCATCATCGAATTGTATGTAGCTCACTTATCTTTAGTAAAACTTTCGTGTCAGTTTCTAACATTACCATCGACGTGAATGAGCTAGACTTTCGTGTTCGACAGTTATTTTTCTGCTTTGCTAATTTCAAATCATGCAATAAGCCGAAAACATCCAATATTTGTAAATGATCTTCAAACTCATAATTGTGCCCAGCTTTCATCAGCTGAAGTTGCACAGCTGGATTGGACTTATGCTTATTTGTTATTTTTACGTGTTTTTGTGAAGTTGAACTATCTAAATTCTCAAGCCGGCTTAAAACGCATACATGGAAATATGCTGGAAAAATTACACCGGCTTAAAATGCGGCACAATTTTGAGATCAGATACACACGGCGACACTAGCTTAGAAACATTCATTTGATGCGATTTCTTTTTCTGTTTCTGCGAGTCACAACATAAAATGCATTGATCTTGAAGTATTAGATTTAGTGTAAACTATCATCTAGTACTTCAAAGTCAAGAAAAAGCCATTGTGGGTTGAGCTTGTGGGATTCGTTCAAAAACAGAAACGTTTCTAACGACTACGTTTTTTGGTTGTACATGTAACATAAACAAATTAGTTCCTATTATGCTAGAAAAACGAAAAAAGACAGACTGACAAAAGAGTTGAAAATTGTTAGCAAGTAACGTTGTCTCCGGGTAATCTCCAAACACGACATTACCTTCTACAGTAGTAATTTTCGACTCTCTTTTTGTTTCCTCGCTCGACTTTTAAGTGAGGATGCAGAGAAGCGTTTTTCTGGCTTAGCAAATTCAATAACATTTAGTTGTTATGCATCATAATCATAATATTCCGTTAGAATACGCTCCATTTTTGTCTGTATAGCGTACAATAGAGTTTGACGATCTCGTTGCTTTATTTAAACCAATATTGGTATACATTGCAGATGAAAATGATCGATGCGAGAGTATTGAACGGGGTGAATTGTTTCTACAAGAACGCAGCGATCGTACAAGATCACTATCAGCCGATTCGACGCGAAATGAATCCGATAAATTTAACATTTACTATGAGCCGCAGGATTTTCGTCGAAAAATGCGCCCACAAACGAACTCTGTCCAACAGATTGGAGGTAAGGTTTACGAAAAAAATTTTTCTTTGGCTTTTTACACATTGCTGAAAAAGTTACAAGTTTTTTAAAAATTTAGTTTTTTTTTCTGGAATTTCGCTTCTGATTTTCGTTTTTCGTTTCATTTTATTTTTTTGAAAATTTTAATTTTGCTGACACACATGCTACACATCAAAAATGTCCGAAATCAATATAGCTTTATCATCCAATCAACACGACTATCACTTGATCGACGTAAATTTCAATCACACCCAACCACCGACGTCAAACAAGCATTTGTCCGACGATTCCGAAATGATGGCAATGAAAATGATTCATCGAAATCAAACTATTCTGACGGGCAGTGCGTCCGATTGTGATGACAATCCATTTGATTTTGGTGAATGTGATGTGGAAAGCGACGATTTGGATAAAATTGATAACAAATGTGATGATGTTGAAATGAAAACGGTTGACTCGAAACAGCAAAGTCAGCGTTTCTCGATGGCTGTGCGGCCAACCACATTGATTATACCAGGTCCGACATCTATGTAACTTAATATACATTCGGTTTAACTTTGTGGTTCATGACTTCTGGTTTTTTTTGTCTATGCTTTTTTGTTGAAATTATATTTAATCGATATATTCGGTGTTCTGTGGAATGGTCAGGAATGGTATGACATACTTACACACACACACACAATAAAACATTGAGAAATTTCGGTTTTTTTGGTTGAATGCGGTGAGAGTCCAGTCATCCTTTTTTAATGTTCGCCTGTCCCGATCTTTATCATTCTTATTGTTACTGCGAAGTATGTTTGTGTATGTCTTCAATAATAATCCAAGTTCGAGCCTAGTCTTTCATTTTTTTAAAAGTTTGTTCGACTTTCATCTTTCCATTGACGAAAAGAGCCCTTGTTACAATTACTTCAGGGTCGTACGTAAATTAGGTCACGCTTTTTCAGTGCTGCCATCATTATCAAATTGAAATCACTAACAACTCAACGAGTGTTCACATTCTGGAGTCAATGGTGTATTCTACTCCACCGCCTGATTTGGGAGGTGTATTTAGACCATTGACTCAAAAAAGTTCATAGTGGCCGACTTATTAGTGATTTCAATCCAATGACAGCACTTAAAAAGTGTTACGTCATTTATATACACCTCTCATATTGTATAACTAGGGCCTAAAATTTGGCAAGTTCAGTTTCAGTCTGACTTTTCATTCTTCACCAGAGTACTTAGCATGCTAAGGTCATCGAAAGTTTGTGAGATTTCATGGAAGCAAACGATTCTCGAACCCTACGCCCTACAGTGACTAACTTTTAAAAACCAGTCACTTCAACGAATTTACCAGTGTTTAAAACGTGAAATCAGAACACCAACAAACAAATCAGTGACATCTGACATCAAATCACTGATAATCTCAAAATCGTTAAAAAGTTGAAGATTGTAATAGTTGGTGGTTTCTAAAGGTTAGTCACTGTAAGCATGCAAATGTAAATTGAGCTAAGTAAATGCACTTTTCCAGACGAAACATTACGAGACACAAAACAGGTGATGTTACTAATGGCGTCGTTTTAATAACCTCTCAGAAACGGCCGACTATCGCTATTATATTCGGCAAATCTGCTACTTCGTTTGTTTGAAGTATTTCGTTTTCTTCGATTCAAGATCTGTTACTTCATTTTTGTTACAACATCATTTTTTGTATATAAAAGAATGTTGTAACGAGTCAATCCATTATGACGGTCATCGTTGTCGTTTCTGAAAGGTAAGTTATTTTGGAATTCCATGAAGAAAGAATCGACGCAAAAAAACGACGACAAGACACACACATGAACATCCTTCCAAAGTGTGAACAGCTGTGCAAGAGCATTCAGAACGGCTATAGTCCACCTATCAGTTAACGATCAAAATTTCAATTGAAAATCAAAACTTTAGCGTCCGGGTCCGATAAGTCCGATAGGTTTGAAGGAAAAAAATCGAAATTTCGGACTAAAACTGTTTTCATTATGTCTACAAAAGCATGAACTAAAACCACAAAATATTCTCTGTTTGGCTCGCAACGGTTCTATACTTGTCTATCCCTAAATTAATGTACCCATTTTCAGTGTGTCCGGTACCTGTATTTATAGATACAGAATGATCTATAACTAAAAAATAATGCAAAAACCGACTGAAAACCTCTTTCCACTAACGTAAAACATTTTTCATATTAATTCACATTTTAACTGCTCGATATTAATGTACTGAATGTTTCTTTCTATATCTTCCTTTTTGATCTGAACTAATATTTGGTTTGGCTTTGAGCAACAAGGAAAATTTTGAGAAATCGTGTTGTTCATGCAAACATATTAGCTGTAGAGAAAAAGAAAAAAAACCGTAATGTTTGATATTCCTTACGCCTAAATTGATATTACTGACCCTACTACCAAGCACCTCTCTAACACCAACATGTTAACTGTTTCACAGATCAAAATGTTATAATGCGTCGTCATAAATCGGTTGCAGAAGACGAAGATCGACCGGTGCGACGTGTATCCTATTTGCGGGCAACAGCCAATGAAAATGCACTGACTATCGATAGTGATGTGGACAACAGTCCTATGTCTGCACCACCTGGTACACCTGACGATCTGCAAATAACGCAAATATTGCGAAGGTGAGTTTTTGATATTTTGTTCCAAAAATTGAATTTTCTTCGAGACATATTTTCGATCGGAAAATGTAGCCGAATTTATCGTTCGCTTTGTATTACGTTATGTTTTCGGTTATCTGACTGTCAGAAGAGGTGGGATCGTTTTTGGTTTTCGATTGAACCAAAAAAATTTAGGCTACACTAGGTCCTGATAATTTGGTCATATGATCGAAAATACAAAACATTTCATTTTCCAATTTTTCTAAAATTATAAACTACCTACACCCTTAAGTGCCTATCGTCCATGGCGTCGACCAAAATTAACATCTGACATTCAACCATTGCGAAAAATATTCGAAGAAACACCCAAAGATATTAATTTACCACCAACACCGACCCAACTGTTTCCGGATGTACCAGCCGTTTTATTGCCAATGTTGAATAAGTCTGCAAGGTTGGCTCAAAATTGTTGTTGTTAATTGTTTTTTTTTGTTTTGTTTCTTTGTAATCTCATTTTATAGTTTATAGTTGTTGTTGATTCAAAATGCATTAAAACCCGAACCCTCGCATTTGGTCATCATGCCTCTTAAAACGGAGTAC
>JANTFA010140676.1:0-12273 GCA_026413405.1 Phytosciara flavipes
CATTTGGCGAAACGAAAACGCACCTAATTAAATGGATGATTGCAAAGTGATTTGTGTCTAAGTTTAGTCATGACTCCCATAAATGGATGTCGAATTAGACCACATTCTACAGAAGTGAATTCCAATTTCAACACACAGCGCAGAGAGACTTTTTTTCCTTCTTTGCATTTTTGTTTATTTATGCCCGAATGCGGTTCGAAAGCAAAATTTGTATTTTTTTGTATACACACACAGTGTGTGACTGGACAGTGTTTATCAAGGGAGTTTGTATGGAATCAACAATTTGGATTTAAAATTCATGTTTCAAGTTAAGTTCACACTCATCCGTTTTGGTCTCCCGTTTCCATTCCGGTCACTTAAACCACGTCTCTATTATTTTGTTCAAACACATCTGTCAGCGGAGATCAGAACGGACGAGTGTGAATTCAACTTCAGTTTTTCATTTTATCGAACGAAACGTTCGCTATATTTGTATACCAAAACGCATAAAGAATTTTCTCTGTTGCAAAAATATAACCAGCAATTATAAAATCGGTGTGGTCTTAATTGATCGAACACGACAACATGATTAACGAATAACTACACAAACTAAATAGCAAATTGGGTGTAATTGACATTGACATTGGCCAAATGGCACAATTTCAATTCATGTTATTGGATGAACGTATAATAATAATCGGTCGACCGGTGACGTTCTCCACCAATTCTCTGTTATACTCAAGCCATATTGCGAAACCATTTTTTTTTCTTTCAAAAAATGCATTTTCAAACAATGAACACGGACGGGCTTCTGTCTATTGTGCAGAACGGTGGAATAAACTTCTTTTTTTTACGGCGAAAAGATACGATTAGACATTTAATAACAACGCAACGTCTCGTATCTCCACACAAACAATTGGATTTTTCCTGTGTGCATGATAAGTGGCATCCACTTGTCGATTTCAAAGAAATGTACCCAGGTCGGTGTAAGAAAGTCTCTTGAAAGTTTGTTTCAGAATATTGTCACTGTGCATGTCATTACATGCACTGACTGGCAGCTGAATAGGATAGTGAAACGTTAGTACATTTCTTACTTCAAATTATTGGATGTTTTACCAATGGAAGACTGAGACTTTCACAAATCCGTTTGGGCTGAAGATCACCCAGTTTGTCTAGAATTCAAGGATTTCTAGGGACCCACATGTGCAATTTGTTTTTCTATTTTGGAGTGACATCTTCTGAATCTTGTAGATCCTCTCTCAAAAGTGTCTTTTGCGAAGCTCAAATGCCCAAAATCTTAGTCCGCTTGGAGTTTGGATGAATTTGACGCACATCAACAATACTAAACCAAAAATTCTTCTCCCCATTTTCGGACCCGTCGCACGAATTAGAATTTTGTGTCGTGGTACGGCCCAAAATCGACTGAATTTTTCAGCCGCCTAAAATGTGTCTGCGTTTGTTTGCGTGAGGGGATCTGTAGCTGGAACTTCATGTTTAGCAACATATCCGAACCATAGATTATCTAGCAGTGTAAAATCAAAGACATAGGGCCGCCATTTCGGGCATTTTACATGAAAGACTGAACGTTTCACTCATCCCATATTCTTCTTATTCGTAGCCTGCTAGTAGGCATCTCGGATTTTCTTTAATGCTACTTGCTGCCAAATTTTTCCTCAGTTATCTTATTTTAAATTCCATTCGGTGATCTGTCTCTAGCTCTTTTGTAAAAACTCTACCCATCTAAGTCCTAAAAATTCATAAATCACTTCAGCAGGGGTTGGGATTCGTCGAAAAGAGTTCGAAATATGGCGGACTAAGAGGTCTGACGTGCATACTCATTTTGTTTGCTAGAAATTTTTGAAGAAATCGACTAAATCAAGAGACAAATTTGTCATGTTTCAGGAAAAAGAAGCTGAGAGTATTTTCGGGTGCCATTTCCATATTTGGGGTGTTAAAAAGTAGCCAAAATTGCTGATGTGATTCATGGATGTTCCCTTACTTAAAACAAACCCAATTCGACTGGACGGCATTTTTCAAAAACCTCAAATTAAGTTGAATTCGGGCAAATGACTAAACATGGAGAAGTTGCACATCATTCAGAAACTTGAATTGTTGAACCGTTCTGTTAATTAAATGCGATGTTTTGCAACAGTTTTTCATTTCTTTCGTTCCCAAAATACAATCGTGTCGACAGGTTGCTTATCGTAGCGATGTATACTTTGATACAACAACAACCGAAAAAATGATAAGAAACTTGTCGGAGGTCTGATGTAACCTCAATTTGTATACAAAATCGAATTTCGACAATTTGTAACTTTACAACCAATAAAAAAGTCATGACTCATACGTTCTCACTTGAGCTTGAGTCTGATCTTCCAAAAATGTGTTCAATTGATTCATTTACGAATAACAGATCACATTACTCTTGGACAAACCCATTGCTTACATCCGGCAAATCTACTACTTCACCTGTTTGAAGTATTTTGTTTCGAACGATTAGAGATCTTGTACTTCACTTGTTACAACATGAACTTTTGTAGATAATGGAACGCTGTGCCGAGGTATTCGCTTATTATGCTCATCGTTGTCGATAACAGATGACTACCCCCGATGCAAAACTTTCACCTCTGGCATTTGTTTTTTTTTTGTTACTGGAAAAAATTCTAAAATTCTTCACTCAAATTGCACAAATTGAACTGAACCGCTGTCGGTCAATTAGCATAATAAACGATAATTCAATTCCGCTGCAATATTTGTTCCGACATAAAAAGTTCGACAGGCAAAACATTCACCGCAGCAGAGAAATGTTTTGCTTACGAATTTAGTTTGACTGTTTCCAAGAACAACAACAACAACCGAATTGACTTATCTTATCAATAAAGACTCGAATTTATATTATTGTCTGGCAGGTAGAGAATGTCAGTATACTATGTAGAGTCAAATTTACCTTTGATGGTGACACATATTACCATACAATCGATAATTTATTTCCAATTTTCGCATTTTTTCCAATAAATATAAAAGAAAACAAAATTTGTGAGGTGATGTGCTGTGTCCGCACGCAACGGAAATTATATGTTACAAGTAGCGGTTTATGTAATCGTAATGTATATTCCATGCCAACAATTCATAAACTTATGGAAATAATAACGAACATCAGCAATCTAATAGCGCGGAAATTTAATTATAGAACACTGCTGGAAACCGAAGTCCTTCAGTCCTTTATGTTGCTCGGCAAAATATATCCTTTCGGTTGAACAGACATAAAGGACGAACAAAAAAGTTTTAATTTGAAAGAATGATAATTTCGTCAAACATAACATAGACTGAGATGTTGTAATATGTATACTGCAGCCTCTTTCTCTCATATATATATTTATAAAACATCAAACAAACGGAACTCTCATTCAGTGATTCAAAATCTATTTTCGAATCTACGTGTTTATTTTTCCTTATCATCATCCCGTTTGCATATATAATGTGAAATTTGTAGAGGTAGAGAACACTCTGTATTGTTATATGTACATCTCGTACGAAAAATCGTTTTTAGACCCGTACAAAGGTCGAGAGTCTCTTACGTTTGTAAGGCGTCGAATTCGAATCCATAGAAAAGGGAAAACCTCTTGTGGTTACCTAGAGATGCCCAGAGTTCCTAGTGTGGCAATGAGAAATCGTTTATAAGATCACTGTATCGGTAAACAAACTCTCTTTGATATATTTGTCAAGGAACAGTTAACTGCACCAGGGAACTGTAGCACTAAATTGTAGACGTAGCTTTAACGTAACGCAAGGCGTTATCTGGATAGGAGGGCGACTTAGCATGGTTGCGGATGATTTAAACAGTAGAAACAAACAACGGCAGCATGTCTAGTCAGATAGACTACATTATTCACCAACCCGCAAGTGTGATGTTTTAATGCTGAAAACCCCCGAAAAGAGATGCAACAAACAGCAATAAAAAATTCCCGTCCATCCGACTCCTTTTCTCCGTTTTGTAATCACAAATGCTAGTTTAAGCAAGGCTATACACTAAGGAGGTTATGCCATCCGCCATTTTTTCAGATAAACGGTGTCACACCTCTGCCATACAAAAAAACTCACCTCAGATGAGTTTGTATGGCGAGGTGAAATTTCTGCATGAAAAGTGGTGTGGCAACCGATTATCTGTTTGGCAAGACCTCCTTAGTGTATAGCCTTGAGTTTAAGTCCCAAGATGAGCAAAATCGGTCGAGTCGATACAGAGATATAGGGTCTCGAATTAGTGCTATTTGCGAGATCTGGTTGAGATTATTTTTCGCATATATCACCAGCAGTATTGCTCGTACAAAGTTGTTAGACGGTGAAAGACATTGACTACACCAATCCATTTTTGTCGAAATCAAATCACGGGATCAGTAGTTGGAGCCCGTAGAGTGAGCCTAGGCTGAGCTACTCGCCTGCACACTGTGCACAGTGTACAGTGAAGCTTCAGTTTTTTCAAACAATATCTCGAGTACTGTTTTCCGTAACTTAAGAAAATGGACTACAGCCTCCATTTTGGATTTCAGTGTTGCCTAGATTTCAAGTAAATTTCACCTGATTTTCGTGAATCTTTTTTTGTTTTAAAGGTAATGAAAATCGTAAAGCGGTAGAAACGTTTTCGGTGATCTTAGAAATTGACGGCCATATTGGGTTTTAGTGTTTTTTGCCTATATGACAGAGTCAATTCCACTTGATTTTGCTGAATTTTGCCAGAGTTCAATTTTCAAATTAGACTTTTCAAGAAACTCCCAAAAATCATCAAAGTAATATTAATGGGACGTTATTGAGAGATGTATCAGAGGTGGGAAGATTAAAAATACAGTGTTGCAGTGTCTTTTGAAAAGATTACGGATCATCCATAAATCCATTTTTCTTTGAAGGGGGACTGAAGACTTTCTTGGGACAAAAAGCTTATATATTGAATACACAACCCGTACGGATCCCTCCTTACGTTTATTCAATACAACAACAACAACAAGACGAAAAAGAAACCATGCTGGCTGTGTCAGTTAAATAATATTATTATCGAGATGTTGACGGTTAATGCTATATTTACATAGGACAACTTTTTATTTTTTTGCTGTTTATGGTGCTCTTGGGCTTTCCACTGATGCTTGTATAAGTAGGAAGGATAAATAATGTAATCATAAAAATAAATTCCAACTTTCATAGACCCCGAGAAATGACCTGAAAAAACGATGTTCTTGGGGTAATCTTATAGGAATGATAATAAAAAAATGGTTCTGTGATTTATCGACTCGTATAATACAATACGAACGAATCGATAAAAGCTGATGTGCAAATGTGTGCCTTCGAATTGCATTCCATCGTTCGTTTTCATTAATTTTTCAATATGTAGAAATGCACTCGCCGTGTGTGTGTGTACAGCTCGTCTGACATTGACGAAATTGATTTGTTGAACGATCTTCTATTTGTTTACATTATAATATCGTATTGACGGCATCATAACTTGAATAGTTAAATACAGAAGGTGAACATGTGGCATTAGTGAAGTATAAGAAAGATGGAATTTCATTTTATTGAGTTTCGTTTCTAATAGACTGACAACAATTTGTAGCCTTTATTATCCACTACTGGGCGCAGACCTCCCGATAAATTCCGACCGACACAATCATATTGTTCTGCAAGTCTCTAGGAGTTTTCATCTGGTGCTAATTATATCTCGACCTAAAGTTAGACTTCGACTTTTGTGCACAGCACTCATTGTGAATGGATCGCGTAATTCATGTCACTCTTCTGTGTACGATTCGTTGAGGGCACCAAACATCCCAACTACTCAGATTATGAAGCTCACCGGGATCGAACCCGGATTTTCTTGATGGTAGGCCGATATGCTAACACTCAGCCCACTTCTACAATGAAAATAGGCTGAAAATAGGTCATCAAAGGTAAAAATCAAATGCATTAGAAAAGAAGCAGAGAAATGATGACGCCTGCAGCTAGATCGAAGGAACATGTGAATAACAGTTGGTTCCTTACAAAATTCGTTCCATTCTCTCATCAGAACCAACTGCCATTCAAATGTTTCTTCCATCTAGCTGCAGGAGTACCAACATATTATTCCTCTGAAACGAAGCTATAAATAAATGAAATTTAATTTTTCTTATGGTTCGCTAATGTCACGTGTCCACTAATGTCAATATCATGAATTTTTAGACGTCCATCAAGGTCTAGAGATCCTGATGCATTCGACTGTTTCGGTTGACTCACGTCATAAAACTAACTTTTGATTTCTACTTTCCACTCGCCTGAAACAGTAAATCAAATTGCAAAACCTCTCGGTAGAATTTTATTTCTGCCATCCTCACTTCCTCTTTATATATCACCCATATAGCCGTAAATGTCGTAAATTTATAAGCAAATTATTTCTCTTGCTGATTGCCTCCTATGTGGAAAAAGACCTGTCTAAATTCGTTGACACAACAAACGATGATGCTTCAGCACAACACAGGAAATAAATTCATAAAACGATTTTCTTCAATAATGTCATTTATTTGCCAATGGCTTTCAACTTGACGATTTTCATGTTGCTCGAGCGATAAAATTTATAAATTTTCTCCAATAAACCGAAACGGTTTTCTCGTTTCGAATTTTGTTTTGTATCGAACATTGTTGATTAATTAGATATATGGCTTTCCAGGGCTTCACCAATATCCATAGCTAATGCAATTACAACATTTTAATTGAAAAATGAAATCTATGGACATGACCTGGACTGTGGGATTTAGTTTTGTAGTATAAAATCGAGGTCATAGTCTCGCTTGGTAAAATATCATTTTAGAGGCTGTTCATAAATGATGTCATGCTGTCTTAGATACTTTTGGGCCTCCTTTACTCCTCCGTCATGCAAATAGGTCAAACGAGACGACTCAAATTTGTACCCCCCTACACCCTTAATAAAGCGTCACGTCATTTATGAACGGTCCCCTTCATGATGAAAGATGAAAATTGGAGTTTTCGTGTGGATTTTGTTGATCTGAGGCAAAGGCGAGGTCAATAAATACACCAAAACGAAACTTTTATCTCGAGTTATCTAATGGATGCTAAAATCGTCGAAAGTTGGGTTTCTTAAAACATGAAAAGTATGGTTTCCGAATCATGAATCATGACGATATCATTGACTTGACTTGCTAAAAGATTGTATGGGCCAATCACACATTGGGGGAGGGCTCTAACGAAAGCATAAGCTTCGCACATTCTTGAAAATTTCTCGAAACATTTCGGCAACAGAGGAGGGGGGTTCTCAAATTCGTAATTCCGAGCAATTTAGAGCCCGATTTCTAGTGATGTTACGCTGGAAACGTTTTTCTTTTAACACAGCGCCGATAATTGCGGCTAGTCGAATTTTGGCTAACTAGGATAGTGGTAAGGGCTCTAGGAATACCTCAAAAAAAAGCAATAGAGCCCTTACCACCGCCCAATCGAGCCAATATTTGACCAGCCGCAATCTATCGTGTGTTATAAGTCAAATTCCACCGTTTCATCTCACGTTAACTTGTTTTCTAGACTTTGAAGTACTAGATTTTGCATTTACAGACACGGAGTATACTGAATCTAGTCCTTCGAGACCAATACACTTCATGGGGATAATGTTTTTGTGTTGAAGGAACAGAGAAGAATATTGCCGCCTGTAACTCAGAGTCGCAAGATATGTCACTCGACGTTCAAACCCTGTTTTTCAGTTAGGAATAAAACATCGACTTGGAAGAAATGATTTCGAACTTCTAGCTAACCAACTTGAAATTGCGACTGTGTTGAATGCTTCAAAATAGATCAGAAACTTGCTAGCTTAATCATTTAATTGCTAAATTGTACACCAAATCACTTTGCAAAGTCACAAAATAACTTAAAAAGTTCCAAGAACAAATCTATGGATTCTATGGAAACATCCAAATTCTATTTATCGACTGATAATTGCAATTTAAAAGTCTTGTGGACAATCATGAACAACCATAAAACCTGTTCGTTGATTGATGGGATGGATGTGAAAAAAAATCTCAAAATATTTTGGTGCTTCAATTTGTCTACAAGCGAAAATATTTTTGGAATGTGCATTGTGTGACGCACATGTCTTGATGTGATAAACAATCCAAACACTATAGTGTCTTCGCCACACTAATTTGTATTACGTGCGCACATAAATGATGAAAGAAATGTAGCGAAGACACTATAATGTGTAGCTCGACTTCAAAGTGTGTGTGAGAGTGTTTGTGGACCAGCTGGTGAGTTCAGATGATATATCGAACATCTCAAAAATGGAATGATTGCATAACCCAAGTAACTGTTCAATTCGCAAGTGAACTCATGAGAATGAATTGTTGCAAAGGTGTAAATAGAGCTAAAAGTAGGTCAATAGTCTACGATACCTAAGAATATCAAGTTAAGATGAACAGTCGGGTTTATGTGTTTGAGCAGTAGAGGATTGTTTTCGTTGGCTTTTTAGTTTCCCCATATGATCAGGAGTCTTTGAACCGTAATTGAGGGGGTCGTTTAATTCGTTTTTTGTGTGTGTGTTTGTTTTATGCAATTAACTAACTTTTAATTTTTCTATTTTCTCCCCCATTTTATTATGCTGCTTTTATGTCTTCATAATAATGCGCCCGTGCCTCCTAAATGTCGTGTAAATTGGCTTCGACTTAATCTTCCAAAAACGCAAACGCATCATCATCTGTGATCCCAATATTGTAATTGTGCAATGATGATGAATGTGTTCGGGTGGCTGCTTTTTCCTTGTGTTTTGGTTAAACTAATTTGCAACTGAAAAACCAAATCAACAAATCAAATTAATTTTACGACATAAAATGTGTGGTGACGCGTGGTGAATAAATATTTAAATGGTGAATCGCCGCTGAATATAATATCCTGCTTTGACGCATAACGCTTAATTTTTGTTAATTTGTGTGCTGCGCAAACGATCGATGTTGTTGTTTTAAATTGCTAAAAAAAAATTGTATAAATTGGGAACATGCAAACTTTATTTTAACCGATATGATGTACAGTAAACAAGGCACAGCAAGAAAATTCGGAGGAGCCAACCAACAAGAAAAAGGGGAAATTAAAAGAATTTTTTTCGTCCACTCCAGACTTTGGTAACAATTTGAAAGAAAAAAAAGTTGAATTTTATATCGTAGTCATCATCACCATTTTTCTAATATTTGAAATCTGTTAGCATCAGACTTGGCTTCCTTCATCTGTCAAAAAGTGACATTTCAAATGTCAAATCAATTATTTTCCATTGAATCTATTGCAGATAAGTTTGCTTTTGACGTTTAAAACGTCACTTTGACAGATGGCAGAGACCGACTTTTGATCTCAACTTACACATTTAGTCTCGTTTATGTCATCTAAATCAGCTGAACATTTGTAGATATTTAACAAGTGGCTGTCCATAAATGACGTCCACCATAAGGGGCGGACTGAGTTCTGGCCAAAGTTGACACGTCATGTTAAAGGTCTTGGGAAATGGTGGACAAGTGATAGAGGTGGATCTAAAAATCTCGAGAAAATGTGGACGTCATTCATGGACATCCCCCAACATTATGAAAAACGACATTGTTCAGATTTAATTTTCATGATACAAACTTATTTCTATCTCTCTGTATATTATGTGCCTATAATACCACCATGTACTCAACTAAAAACCTTCAAGATTACCTTACACCATTTTTTGTTTTTGTTTTTTCATTTCAAATTCCATTGTTCTATCACCTATTATCGGTTTATGCATTTGCATTTTCACATTTATTGTTTGACACACTATGATATATCACCCAACAGAGTCTCTATTCCATACAATAAATATTTACGACTTAAACAAGCGAACCATTCCAACGAAAATTATAGAAAATCATCAATTCCGATCATTTTGTTTGGCTTCTCTCTATTTTCCGCTTTAACTTCGTTTGTTTCGTTCTGTATTCAAATCGAACAGAAAGAAACAAAGTTTTCCTCTTTCTGTGTTGCTTTGGAAAATTTATTATGCTATTTTCGTCACATCACACTACACACACACACACAACATCCAATGAAAAACATGATTGGTGTTTTACACTGTGATTGCTTTTACACTAAATATCCATATTGGCCGCACCACATGATGATTGTTATTTAGTGCTATGTTATAAATTGCTAGAGTATTGAAGTTTATTAAAATGGAAGTTGATTGACTGGCATCAGTGATAGATTTAACGCTCGTCTTGTTATTGTACTAATTCAGCGACTGTTTACAATTTAAAGACAACAAGCGAATGGAAACGGGGAAAGATTTCGATAATTTTCTGAAAATTTGGCAGTCGTAGGATTTCAGAGCAACAATTGCTTTTAAATGGGCACTGGACATCGATTTCTTATTCAGAAATTTCGTAGAGACTGTTCCCTCCATTTCTATAGGTCGAAAATTTCAAAAGAGAGAGAGAGAGAGAGAGTCAACTGTTTCAAATACCGCTAATTGACTTAGACCCAATGACATAATCTTCATTTGAATAGCATCCTTGACCTTGACATTGTACATTTCAATGGGACCCTGTGGTAATTCCTGGTAAGCTTGAACATTGAATCACTAACGGTGGAATGGCTCACTGTTTTCCCTCCTTACTCATTACAATGATACTTCGCATACTCGTTGCATCGTTGTGTTGAACAACTTCGGACTAGACTTCGACTAAGTGTTATTGTTTATCGTTGTGGTAAAATCTATATAGGGAAAAAATGGAAACTACCAACCGCATCCTTGTTTTTGTATCTATGACCTTGTCCGGAATCGGTGAAACGTTTTTTAGAGTAACCTTCATGAAACCTTATCTGATCAACTAGTGATCCTCTTTCGAATGAATCAAACATGTTCTAAAAAAAGACAAATGGGTTTCGCGATATTTTGGTTTGAAGATTGTTATTCACGGGGCAAGGTCATGGTTGATTCATATTTTCATTTACACACGTCCCCACACTACTAACTACTAGTGCTCGGCTAGTGTTACTGAAACATTTTCATTAATAATGAAACGAAACTTTCAGAGCATCTCCAACAGCCCACTAGAATTATGTGCATCCAACGGTCCCTTGGGCATGGTGCTGGCACAACCGCTTGTATTTCCCTAAAGTCATTATCAGCTACATGATCTGCCCAATTCCGTTTTAGCGAAACTATGCTTTCCATGAAAATTAGTGACTTTCGTTTGCTTTTTGGTGTGAATTGAACCGAAATTTCACAGTCATGAGATGCGCGCAACCGTTATCAATGGAGTTTCAAATTTCAAACTATCTTCACGTAGCAGCAAAATTTTGTGATACGAACTTCCGGGCATTTTCCGAATGAAAACGTTTGTAATCCGAAGGATTTCATCAACTTTTCCAAATATTTCGGCAAAAATGTTTACATAGACGCACAACCTACTATACCTCACACTACTTCGTTTGAATAGCATTAGCGAATTATAAGAAAGAAGCTGAGCCGCTGAGACAATGTAATTTCGTTTCTTATGATTCGCTAACGTCGCACCTTTTCACGTTCAATTGTTCAGTTGACCTTTTGGTCTGTCGCCTCGCTGTAATGAATCGGTTACTTCTCTTGTTGAACATTTTAAATTCTTGAGCGTTCAATACCGAATCATTTCCTTCAATAAATTTGGCTCACATTATACTACACATCAGAATACCATCGAGAAGCCATCGGTTATCAACTTTTGACACTTACCTTTTCACCACATTCATCCTCAGTTTCCCCTATGTTACCACAACTTTGAATAGATTTATCGCCACTGTCAATACATTTAAGGGAAATTAATAACAAAACGTTTTCAATAGAAGCCCATTGAAGAGGTGCGTGATGGGCAACTTTCAATAGATTCTCGCATACAATGGGTCAGTGCATATTTGATAGTTGATGTTCACACAGTGTGGACAAGGTATAGGAAAGGTGTGTTCGTCGTATATGGATTATGTGATGTATCGAGTTCGAGCATATACATTCCGACTGTCTGTGGCTCGTAAAGCTTTCTATTGATAAGTTTTGCTTAGTTTCACACTATAGATCTGAACAACAACAATTTTTTAGACTTCAGAACGACGGACACTCCCATCCCAGACTGTTATCTAAATCATAACAAATTCATTGAGCTCGATTTCCTTCAACAAATCGTCAAAATGAATCGTAAATCCAAACGAAATCGATATATCCAATTCTCCTTCCGAACAAATCACAAATAAAACAACAACAACAAAAAACTGTCGCGCCGATATCTTGTAATATGAGTT
>JANTFA010140687.1:0-12272 GCA_026413405.1 Phytosciara flavipes
TTACTATTGAGAACGTACAACATCAAAAATCGTTCCCGAAGTTAACCAACAATAAAGTGAAACAAAAGAAAGGTAAAAAGAGTCTCGGAAAAATGGGGAAAGACGAAACTATAACAAGAAAAAAAAATTGTGAGAAAATTTTATCGATAACGGATATTAGATTCACGTTTAGCGCACTGCGAAATGAAGAAAATAAAAAATGCCAAAAAAAAAACTAAAACAAAAACCAAGAAAAGTCAAAAATTATTATTCTGTTCCCCGAAATATTTTTATTATACCGAAAAACGAAGTTTCTTTCCTTTCTCTCGATAGATAGAAACGTAGGAATTTTTATATTTAATATGTTTTTGTATGAACGATCTGTCGATGTACGACGAGCAATGGTTCGACTGAAACAAAATTGTATATTTCATACAACAAAACTGAAATGGGGGTATCCACTAAAACGGACTCTTTTTTTTCTTCTTCTTCTTCTTCTTCCTTTCGATGTGTGTAGTGGTTGGGATACACACATACGTATACGTACATGCACATACATACCAAAATATAGTTTCTCGTGCCTGTATTATAATGTACGAATGGCGAAGGGGTTGAAAAACGACGGGTGGATTAACTTGGAACTTGGAACATTCAGAAAGAGGAAATGCTTCTAGTACGGCACGGTGCCACCAGTCGATGTGCGGCAGTTATACGCTATAGCCCACATCGTGTATAGAATGGGGTTACTGGAATGTTGCAAAAGTAATGAAACACACGCGTCGAATTTTACCGAACAAATGACGAATTTTCCGGTAAAATGTGTTTGCATTATGAACGAACATCTGCATATAAAAAGGAGTATACCGTTCAGGAGAAATCAATGGATACACGAATAATAATCCAAAAGGAAAAAGGGGTAACAGTGACAATATTTTTGAATTTTCGTTCTGGATCAGGAGAGTGGTGATGGTGGTGGTGGTGGTGAGCGAGAGGATAAAAGTGGAAAATGAGTGTAAATATGAGCATCGAAAGGAAAGGAACGGAACGAAGGAATGCGAAAAAAATTAATGGAAACAAGGAAATTTCACCCAATTGATGTTTTTGTTTATTTTATGTAATTTTTGTTGCTTTTGCTTTTGCATATACTGTCGGTACGAGTGGAGTAAAAATCCTGCTTTTTCCTGCTGTATAATATTGAATGCAAATTTACGTTAATTCAACGAGAGAGAACATAAATAAATTTAATAATCGAAAAATGTATTTGAATGAAATTTTAATGGTTTGCAGTGTATTAAGTGGCGGATGAGTGTATGTTAGGTACTGTTTTTCTTGGAAAAACTCATACAGATAACAATGAAAGTTATTTGTCTACTTGTCGTAACAAACAAACCGCTCTTCCTTTTTAGCTTCATTTTAAAATGTAACATCAAGCGCCTCTGGGTTAACATCTAAAGTTTTCCTTCGTAATTCGACACGGCAACTAAGGTCGGAATAGCTATTTTCAGTGTAAGCATTGGGATGAGGTGGTTTTGCGCACTAGATGTGAGTTTGATGATACGAGCCTCAGTCGAGTTCGACAACACGCAAAGCCGCAGCTAGACTGAATTCTCTGGGTGAGCTGGGCTCCTGTGAATCTCATCGACTTCAAAGGTTTCAATTTATTGCTACTGATAATTAGTAAAAATGCCAGTGATTACGTGTTTGTTTATTAATTGAAAGTTTTCATCTGAAGAACTGACTAAGAAGTTCGATTCACTAAAAGGAAGCCACAATACGCGAGCGGAGCGAGCTAATTTTTTTTTTAAATTTTTAACTTCGATTGAACAAACCGTCCTTTTTGTTAATGCTAAAGTTAAAGGTCGATACGACTTTAAATATTCAAAACTTTCCATTTCCAGATTGCAAAAAAAAGGAAGAAAAGTCTCTCTTGTTTCTAAAATAAGATTTCCCACATTTCTGATGTTCATGTTTCATGTTTCCCATCATACAGACACGAATGTAGAAATGAAATTTCTAGAAAAATTTTTGTCGTGGTTGATTATTTCATATGATGAGATAACTTAAAGAAAGCTCACATATTGAATACAGATTGAATTCTTTTTACTCAAGTTATCATGTTCACTGGTGGACATACGGACATTTTATTGCCAATTTGACACCTCTAGGCAACCACAAAAGGTTTCCGCTTTCTCAGTGATTCGACGTGTTACAAACGTATGAGTAAATGCATTCGGCCCTCGTATATTCGTACGGGTCTAAAAATTCGTGTCGTTCTAGATTGGGACACTAGCGAAAAATTTCAAAAAAATCTGGTTTATCGACATCGCTACCATCATCACAATCACTATCGGCCGTCATCAAGTGTACAATGCTTTCCTAAGAAAGAATGGCATTTTTGTAAAGTAATTTTGTTGGTGTTTTTTTTTGTCGTTTGAAACTCGTCCTGCTTTCTTCGTTCGCACCACAAAATATTAATATTTTTTGTGTCACCACAAATGAAATTCGATTCATGAGATTCTGAGTTTGTCTAAAGTGTTGCATTCGGCATTTCACCGTGTCCATTGCACACTTTTACAGAATATAAATTGAATTCAAATTGAAGTGGTGACTTTTGAATCATAAACAGAATAACAAAACCGCAAACACAGCAGGTACACTTTAATGGGACATGGACATAATGGAGCAATAGTTCATTCCATAGTATGGAATCCATTTCAATCCATTTGCAAATTCGATTTCCTTTTCGGTAGAAATTTCTCGGTCACCGAAAACGAACTGGTGATTTACCGCTGATATGCGTTCTCAGTTATCATTCGAAAAACTACAGGTATCCTGAATGCCGCAGATGCACATTATTTGCATATACTCGTCAGTAGGGGGAATGTCGTTGGGCGATCCTAGCAGAAGGAGATATCACTCATGTGCTCAAAACCGCAGGGTAGACTTTAATAACGCAAAAAATTGAACCTTAATTTGTAACTGTGACAATCAATACACATCGTGTGTCTAAAAAATCAAAACAATCACCGAGTTGCACACAACGTTTTTCCCAATTAAGGCCACGAAAGTTGGATGTGAGAGAAGTTTGTCATTACATGAGATATCAACTTTTTACGATATGAGTCAAGCTCGCGAGTTTGTATTGAGCAACAAGCTTTGGAAACTGTTACTAAGGCAAGAGTAGAGTTAACATATCCGAGGCGAAGACGTGGTATGCAAATACATAAGTCAAAATAACAGTTTCCAAAGCGAGTTGCTTAAAACACCCAAGAGAGTGTCATAAATTGTCCCGAATTAATGACTTCCAACATCCAGCGTAATTCAATTTAATCTCGGTCACATGCGGAAAGTGGCTATTACATGTACGTATACATTCAATGACTACTTTCTGCGGGGCAGCGGGGCACATGTAATTTTCCATTTCCCGCATGCCACAGCGATTAATAGTTGGCAATTCGATCCGAAGGGGAGCTATACGCAACCACAGAAGTCAAAATAACAATATCCGAGCCAGTATCCAATGCCATTTTACTCGTTACGCTTTCGGGAAATGAAAATTTCCGCAAATGTCATAAGGAAATGAATCATTTCCCAGGGATGCAGCGAGTAAGAAAATATTTCACAGCCTTTCAGCAAAATAAACGACACAGAAAATCAGTATAAACCTGCCCTATATAATGCCCCATATTACATGAGAGATGTTGATGGTATATTCGATCCTCGAAATATTAAATTTCTTTCCAATGGCGAAGACAAAAATGATAAACAGTTTCCATATAGGGTGACTGTACCAATGCTCCGAGTTGGACTAAATGAGAAAAAATAAGGTCCGGCTACTGGCATATTATACCCGACCATTCACCCTAGTGCAATAAGAACAGTCGGGCAATAAACAACGATACAACGGAATTGTATTTTCGTTTTGCAATAAATATTTAAAATAATACCGAAAGCCAACTGCATTGCTAGCACATATTCAGCAGCAACAACGAAAAAAAATCTCTCTTAAAATTACCCGATATTTACCACACTGTCTCATAACGGCGCCATTGCTATGAGCCAATTCTATTTTCTTCTTTTACAATAATTTAAAAAATTTGTTTTCTTATGTTCAACAAAGGGTATTATAATGAATTGAATTAAAAACAGACAGAATTCAGGCCAACACTAATCAGACGTTAAGATATAAAAATGTTTGATGATGGCGATAATTATGTTTCAGACTATGGTTTAAATGAAGCTTAAATATATGTCGACAAGACAAGAATTATGATTTCAGTCAGATTAAAATACCAAGCGACGCTATTCTGAGTAGATCCTACACCTTTTTTGAACACAAAAATTCAGACAGCTAAAATGACATCTTTTGCCACAGATTTATAAAAACTAGAGAGTTACTTCGGAAGGCGCAAAATTTAAAACAAACTTGAAATTGAAGAGAACATTGGAATATTATCTCTTCTATCTCTCATTTCAACTATGTGAGAAGTACGTTTGATACGTCATCCACGGAGATAAACGTCAGCCAGGAAAAAAAGTCATACAAATAACGTATTGAACGTAGGATTTAACGGAACTAAAGTGAGGTTAATGTTGAAAGTACCGTTATCCGTAGATGATACATAAGCCAAAATCAAGATAACGGTAATGGATCACTGAATTCTGGTTTTACAATAACTGTCAAAAACATTGGATGAAAACCATTCTGAACGGTTTTCAATGATAAAACAGCCAAGGAATTAAGTACCAAACACTTTTATCGTCCAGAGTGAGCTGAAGTATAAAGAAATTGTAAAGTTGCACATACGGAAAATGACAAACCAAAATATTTTGGTTTACTTGAATGGTTCAGTTTTAAATTTCGCGCCTTTATAAACTAATCTTCTAGTCTCTGCAAGTATGTGGCAAGGAATATCAACGAAACAATGTCCATAAAACCACACAGTTAGAGAACTGTCCAGAGGGTGGGCAGTTCGAGGGAGAAACAACTTGAAGATTAACATGATTATCAAGGCATAGTGTGGGTTAAAAGATGGTTGGAAATGAAAATAGTGTTCGTTCTGAAACATTCATCATTGTAGACCAAACAAAAAAATTATCTCAATCAATGAATTAAAAACAAAACGAAAAAGTTTATTGAAACTTACCCTCCAGCAACCAATATCATTTGCATTATCTACGAAGGCTCCATTTTGCAATGGCCACAACAGTGTCCGTAAATTATTGACATTGTGATTTAACAAAAAAAATAATTTTTTTTTTAAATAAAAAATTCAAATCATGTTTAAGCAACTGTCTTCCGTTTCTTTTTTCTTAAACTTTTTTATTTTCTAAAAATGTGGAAATTGTCTCATCTCATCTCCATTTTATATATTTTATGCACAACCCGTATTACTCAATTGTAATTATTTTGGACGTATTATATGTGTTGTATATGTCGTAATAAACTTAAATATTTTATGTCAACTTCGGTTAAGATACAAAAGTTACATTAAAAGTTCCATTTTCCTAAATATTTGTACATTAAACATAGATATACTGAAGCCAGTCAAAGATATTAAAATGCGATGCGACGTCCGCGGGCCACATGCAAAGAAAAACGTCTTATTATTGCATAGATAGGAATGATTTAGTATGCAATGCTACATTTTGTTCTACACTATTCCGTGACACAATTCTCATGTCTCCGTAGAGAGTTTGTCGAACTCAGTGGTACATGGTACCAGAATTTTTTTTTTTGTAATGCCGGGGACATAATCATCATCATTCCATGCATGTATTTGGTGTAATATGAGTGGAGATTATTGATCAGAAAGTTTTTAGCGCACTAGTTCGAGAAATTTTTTTTCTTGCACGCTACTGAGCTTATATTGCACGCTATTAGGCCATCATCTTGAATAGACCGTCAATTTATTATAAACAAAAATCTTGTCGATACCAGGCTGCGAACACCCGACACCAAGAGCAATGTGTGAATACAAAGCAGTCTTCTAGAACATTCAAACGAATTTTTGTTTTCATGTGAATATTTGATAAAAAAATGAGTTGATGTTTTGCACTGAAAAGATTTGGTTATGGCCCGGAAAAACGTTGTTTCTACCACGGTAGGTATGCCGGTATTTTCTCGCACACGAAGTCTTGTCGCCCTCGCCTACGTCTCGGATCGGTAATCAACACCCTGTGCGAGAAAATTGGTTCTTGGTAGAAAAATAACTATTTCATGATTAGTAAAGTGGCACAATAGTAATTTCTGCAACAAGTTGCGAAAAGTGGCACTTTATGTCATTCGAGCAGAGCGAGCTTGATAACCACATCGTATGACAAGCTGCGAGAAGTGATCTTTTGAAATGCTAAAGATAATAACCCTTCCCATCACAACCACTCCATGAACGAAAAATGCCAACAAACTTTCTATTGCATGAACGAAAAATTATAGCAAGGATCAAGTAGTCACATGAAAAAACAGATCACTGCGATAGTTTCTATTATCCACCGCACTTAGTGGTCCTAACGAATTGTAGCGGAAAAAAATTTCCTTTGCCCAAGCATTTCTATAAACTACAATTCGCGAAAAATGACCTCAACCAGCCTATCCGACTGTGTCAGGTCAGGTGTATCCGCATCTTTCTTGTTAATTTTAATTACTTTTGGTTTATAATTTCATATATTTCGCTTGTTGGCAACAAAGTAAGTTTCACTTTTCGTCACTAATGGCAAATAGTAGCTATCGCGACAAGTGACGAAAAATAACATCTTTTCTTTCCCTAGTGACAAAAAGAAAAGGCAGCAGTGATACAAATACCCGTAATACGTCTAGCAATGATGTATGAAAAAGGAGAAGTGTAATTTGATTTTACTCATCAACCTAGCTCCTGTTCCAACCAAAATCGCCACGTTTTCGTTTCTGCGGAAAAAGTCTTGGGCCTACTACAAATTTCACACAGAGATAATGCTGAATATGTATTACATGCCATGATTCGACTCTAGGGTGTAGTGATTTGGTATATTTGTGGATGAAACCGTATGATTAAAAGACTTTTATTTTAGGTTCACTCATCCCCTGAGATTTTTAAATTGGCAAAAAAATGTTTTTTTCAGTTAATGGAACGTTGCGTGGCTAATTTTTGACTCTGCAAATGTTCAGCTTCTCTGTACTCTGCCTGATTTGATTAGGAACATCTTTTTGAATGTTTCTTGGTACTCTGAATATTTGAAATTTCGACCATTAACTTTTCAGTGGCTACAAAGTTTACAGTTTTGTCATTCCTTTTCATATTCATTTTTTTCAGCAAACATTTCTGGTAGAAACCAAAGTTGATATCAATTTTCTGTTACGACGTAGCTAGAAAGTTTTTGAAAGTTTGGTGCTGGAAAATTCAGAAAATAACCAGAATTATTTCCTAAGACTTTACTTAATAGCACAAGGACAATGCATACATTAGCCGTTGTTCTCACCAATTGTAGTCGAGTGTTGATTGCATCTGAGCAGAAAACTATACTCATTTCTCAACAGTCGATTCTTCATAAAAGTTTTGTAAATCAACCATTTGAAGCAAAACTATACATTTAAGCGAAACCCTGTCCAGCTTCAATAAGCGAACAAAGTATTTGTAAAACAAAACATACGGAGTGACCCGTACGAGTATTCAACGTTCAAAAAACGTATTAGTTCGAAACAATCTTCAATCTTGAAACGACATGGCAACCTTGCATTGTGGAATCTTTCCAATCAAATACATCCCTAAATTACGTCGCATATTTCTCCTGTATTGATGTGGTCAATGCTCTTCTTGGGTGCCATTTATCAACTTTGTACGAGCAATACCACCGAAAAGAAATCGGAGGAAATTCAACTTGACCTCGGAAATGGCACTAATCCGACCATATCTCTGCATCCGCTCAATCGATTTTGCTCACCTTCGAACAAAAAACCGCCATATTTGTGATTAAAAAACGAGGAAAGAAAAGTCCAATCAAGATTGGCTACGTTTTACTCAGGTTACGGTGATGACAGACGGATTCGACGTCGATTTGCTTCGTTATTTGCAAAGATACAAAATTGATACTGGTGCGTGGTACAGAGCACGTGTGGAAAGAGCAAAAATTTTTAAGGCTAAAGAAACCTTACAACAAATTGTTTCAGCTATCAATGATAGGAACAAAATAGCTAAGGACGCTTGACAAAATTAGAGGGATTGAAATCGGACAGTCTACCTTGAGAATATTATAACACTGTAATACGAAGCAGTTGGCGCAGGGCCGTAGCTACATAAGGGCGAAGGTGAGCTGAGCTCACCCTGAAAATGGCAAAAAACCGGTTTTTACCAGTTTTTCTTTAATTCTTCCATACAAACACTTTTTTACCGCCGCTCAGCTCAGCCTGAAAGTGCCACCTAGCTACGCTACTAAGTTGGCACGATGCCTTTGTTTATATGTAACGATAAAATGTCTAGAGATGTTAAGTAAAGTGAGATAACCGTATTAGTCACGAAGTGTAAAGTAAGACCTGAATATTCCATTAAATGAGCTTTAATGATATTACTCATAGCGCTCTAGCTTCAAGCACCAGCACTCAAATGTGAGATGTCAAATTTGGAAAAAAAAATGCATGTGTTGGATGTTCTAACTAACACAAAGAAAACATGTCTGTACGAACGAAACGCAGAATCTATTACGATTATGGTAGACTCCAGATATTTCCTATGTTAGTGCTTGAATTGATAGAACAAAACTAAAATTTAACAGATTGTTGTAAAAAAAGATTTTGAGCTGGGCAATAACGAAATATTATTCTAGGAATCTTTTTAAAGGACTTGGTCATTAGTCTGGGCACAAAGGTTTGTTGTACACACTCATCGCTACTTTTGATAAATGAAACTGTGTTTGAGTCTATTCAGTATTTCTGTTTTTGACTCTATCGGCCGATTTTAGTGTCTTAGTACGTTTTCCCTCCCTACAGCAAAGACTTCGTCCCAGCCAAAAAAGATGCTACAGCGAATACCGCAAATGCATTCAAAATTGATAACCCAGTGAAATAAGTTGTATTCGAACATTTCTTTCGTTTTAATACCCGAATTTACATAAAGAAAAGGACAGTCTATTTTCACGCCAAAGCTAAAACCAAGCAGGAGTGGTTCATTTTCGAAAAGTTACAAAAGGGACCTAGATAGGAGCGGTTGTCTTTACCACAATGAATTTCGAGTGAGAGCAAATTCGACGAAAATCGTGTTTTTGATCTAGTTGTCCATGAAAATATTGTTCTAGTGAGTGACAGAATACCGACTTACCGACAGCGTCATTCAGTGACACTTGAGAAAAATATCGCTCAATCCACGCTCTATTCAAATCGCGGGCTTGCCAATCTTACTACTGACTAAATGAATTGTCATCTGTAAACATTTGTACTGACTTCACAAAATCAAAAGCCTACTCCATACTACTAGAATGCACTAGGTCCCTTACCAAATAATCAATTCTTTTATCCGTTGTACCCTCATATTCTATAGAGCAACACTGAAAAAGCTCCATCGCTAAGTTAAAAATTGTTGGAACAAAATTTTATTATTCTCCAGCTCTTGGAATTGAAGACTGAAAAAAATTGATAAAATTTCAGTTTGGGGGTAAATAGGGTAAATATGACGTATATCGGTCAACTGTGGCAGCAAAAAAACCGATAGTCAGACGTGTATATAAAACACAGCTAATTGAATTGGTTCGAGTCTGTGGTAGTTAACGGAAAAAGCTTTCACACGGCCTTCCGGTAAATATATTGTTGGGAGACGCTTGCGTTCTACTCCTACTAGTTTCGCTCCTTAGTACATAGATGGCACTTAAATTTGATGTAACGAAGGTTTGCTGCGCAACTCACCACTGGCACAATAAAAGGTTTCGGTATGGAAAGGTTCTCTAAAAAGTGGAACCAGAATCAGCGAAACTAGTGAATAATGATCTGGCTTCTTACCTATCAACGGGTTGTTACGGCGGATTATTATTATATCGGTCAGAATACTCTTATCGGGACGTCTAGCAGCGGTTGTGATTGAACTGAAAATGATTTTTTTTACTCTAGGGATCTTCTTATTTTACACTAGGTCAGCATGGACAATCAGACGAATCCTGGTCAAGTGTCACAGATGCTCGGTCGAATCAATGAGGGTAAAGTTAACTTGAGTGTCATAGAAGAATTACATGGTAGAGCTGGTACACCACTGTATGACATTGTGGCGCATTTTTTCATTGTATTTTTTAAAAATAAGTACACGAATGCCATAATAGTCCAAACGTAATATAAGTTTCAAAAGAGAGCAAAAATTTATGGGAATGACGATTCCGTTGTGGCCATATATCTCGAGTACAAAATATAGAGCCACTCTATCAAGCTTATTCATTTATAAAAACGAAGCATAACACAAAACGTGACGCCATCAAGTCTCACTCGGAACGAATACCACACACATATGTGTGCACCCCGAAACCCCATAAAAAGCGCTTCATACCTCTAAAACTGTAATAAAAACAATAAAAAATTAATGTCAACACGATAACACGTGACGAGATTAAAGGAAATTCATCAATGCAGAAGGTATGGAGTAATATCCGACGTGTATATAATAAACATTTCACATCTATTCGCCTTTTAACCGTTGAAAAATGCTCGGGGAAAAAATGCAATTTTCTGTAATAAATATTGCTTTTTGTACTTTACATTTATATAATGTAAGCATGCTTCCTGTTGAAGGGGATACACATTATATTCTCGGAGCGTATAATTTTGAAAAGAAAATGTCAAGCGCAAGCGTGGGCTCTGCTAGTGGATAGACATGGCAAATTGAAAAGAGAATATCTTTAGCCGTGAGAATGGTCATGGCTTTTGCGTGCTATTTTTATTGCATTCAAAGCAGGCATGACAAAGCGCAAATTTCAAATGTTTGCAAAGAAAGGTACAATAACTGAGATGCTGGTTTTGTTGGTCGTACAGTCCGTGCGGATGTGACACGTGACACAGTTTTTTATTATGTATTTTCGGCACAAAAGATAGATATGGAAATAGAATTTGTAAGAATGTGGAGCATTTTCATCGTTTGCTTCATCCCCCGCACTCGCACTGCTGCGAAAGTCCTTTGACAGAAAAGTTAGGTGAAGTTTAAATCAAAATAATAGAAACGCCAACAGTACACGGGCATACGAAATGCATATGGCTTCAAGTGTATTAGCGTCTGCCCGTTACTTATGTGTGTTACGCCAACTTGTTCTAAATCGAGGCGAACAAGAGTTTCTGTATGCGTGGTGAAACACTGAACTTCCATTTTCTTGTTGAACGCGAACCTGACCTTAACCCGAAATTTTCAAATGGACCAGCTTGATGAAAAACCGAAATTTTTGGTGTTAAAATTTCGGGTTATCCGAACAAATCAAATCTAACTGCTCAAGAAGGGCTCTCCTCTAGGGCTCGATCAAAAACGATGTTCACATGATTATCAAGATTTTTGAACCCCCTTCCTCCCTGGTCTATATATTTACTACATCTAAAACATGACTTGCCTAGTTTTCTCAAACTCACATCCACCCTCTTCTATGTGAACGTCATTTTTGCCAAGCTCTCATTACATTGACATCACACAAGATTAGGAAAAATCTTATCAGCAGGTTCAGTCCGGGAATCGAACACGGGGCTCATCAGCTGTATAATAACAGTAATAAACAACCCTTGATGGGTCAGAGGGCCTCTTTTTAATTCATTAAAAATTCATTAAAATTCATAAAAAAAAGTAAGCCCTGACAGAGGCTAGATCATTATTATTTACTAGTTTCGCTGGTTGTAGTTCTACTTTTTTGAGATAATTTCAAGTTTTCACTTTGACAGTGATAAGCTGCGCAATAAACCTAAGCTTCATCGATGTTGAGTTCCACCTATGTACTAAGTAGAGAAACTAGTATAAGTAGAATACCAGCGTCTCCCAACAATATCTGTGCCGGCAAGCAGTGTGAAAGCTTTTTTCACCAACTACCACAGACTCGAACCAATTCAATCACCTGTGTCTTGCATACACGTCTGACAATCGCTTTTCTCGGATTTTCTTTTTCTGCCACAGTTGGGAATCGAACTCTTGCACTGGGGAGTTTTGTTTAGTGGAAAGCAGACGAGCTAACCACTATACAATTGAGTTGTGTATATAGATAACGGCTGTACTCTGCAAGGGAGCATAGGTGGATCGTTATTTTTTTACTAACTTCGCTAAATCTCTTTGAGATCCGCTCATACCGAACTGCTTTTATAGTGCTCAGTGGTAAGC
>JANTFA010140698.1:0-12270 GCA_026413405.1 Phytosciara flavipes
AATGGCATGAAAGAATCCAAAGAATAAACTACGAACTCTGGTGTGAACACAAAGTGTGGTTAAATTCTCGTAATTCCGAGTTGGAAATACTTTTTTCTGAATATGTGTGAAATAGAAAATGTCAAAATGTAAAGAGACTCAATGAGGTACTACAAGAAAATCACTTTCAACAATTTCATGCTTCGACGAAGGTATGTTGACGTTATAGCGACAGATAAGAGTTCGGTATAAGCATCACATACTGACATACTACATACTGAAACACTCATGCAACTACCTGTTTCACTTTGCAAAATATTGGATATGTCTCATCAAATAGACTGCCAACAACCTCGCACTTTGGTCGAAAATAATAATTTGTTGTTTAATCTTCGTTCATCTTAGATGTTAGAACCTTTCAGAAACGGTGTAGTTATCTGCTATCGAAAATGATGACCGTAATAAGCGATTGACCCGGCATATCAATCTAGCTAATTAGTGACTTTTTAGAATAGTTTCACCAAATCTGAACCCAACTCGAAAACTTTTCCGAAAGCTATTGAAGAGACGCGTCGTTTGAGCTTTTTGTGAGGTTTGTAACCCGAAGAGTGGATATGATCAAAACAGCAGTTTTTTCTTTTGTGTTCAAAGGGAGTCATAGAGTAATTGTTATGATAAAGTCGTGAAAGGAAAGTATGAACTCTCCTTTAGAGGAGAAAAATAGTATCTGGGTTTGTAGCTGCGGCGTATAGCTGATACAGTACAATTCATGAGTCACAGTCGATGAAATTTGTAGCGCCACTAACTTTGGTTTGTCAAATGAAGTAAAAGACACCTTGAATCGAACAAAAGGAAACACTTCGAACAAATGAAGTAACAGATTCACCGAATATAATTGCAATACGTCGGTCGTCTGTGGAAGATATGGTCATTAATCTAGTTTTGAATTAATTTTCCTTTGGATTACTAGCTCCGCACGAAATTTTGATCGATTGTTATATTCGAAAGGTAATTGGCGAGTGGTATGTTGGTGAAACAACATTGAGTTAGGGCCTTTGGACTGTGGCCGCTACTCGGTAATGACAGCCGTAAAACGGTATGGTGTGTTTTCGGTGATCAAAGAAAATGGCCGCCCCCAGCCATTTTGAATAGTAATGTTTTTTGGCTATGTTAATTCAAAATCTAGTGACTTGAGACCAGAGTTTCATTTATAAATGAGACTTCGTTCGGGTCTTTGAACATTGCAATTTTAACAAAGGAAACTTAAGACTTTAAAAATGCAGTTTTGCAGAGCTAGCTTTAACCATACACCACTCGTACGGGTCAACATTATGTTTTTACTAACAAGTTGAAGCATTTCTACAAAAAATTTCCGCGTAATTTTCAAATTCACTTCGGTTTGTATTTAATAATCTAAATTCAGAATATCCTTTTGAATTGCAACAATGTTATTTCAGTATTTAATCAATTAATCAGTCCAGTGAACGCATTTTGGTTTTTCCTTTAAATCGTAATATCCATTCAATTGGCGATTAGCAAGCACTTAAGAACGGTGCTAATTTGGCTCGCCGGAATATTTCAAGCGAAATTTCAAAGCCGTTCGTACGAAATGGAACAGAAATAATTTTGTGAATGTACGGACGCAATATAGCATGGTAACTGTTTAAATACCATCAAGAAAATACAATTTACATGCTTTAATCGTATCCAATTACAGAAAGTATGCCGAGGCACGTCCGTGATGAGAATAAATTACTTTGTAAAAAATATTAATTGAAAGAAAACACAAAAATCAAATTATTCCCCACAATCAAGCTAGTGCATAATTATTGGTTTCCATTGGGTTTTTTTTTCATATAAAATTTCCGACCAACGCAACGGAAAACTCATTTCAAACAACTGAATTTTTCTCATTTATTCGACTATCCGCAATCTGGTCCAAAAATAATAGAGCTTTTAGGACGACGTGTGCTTAAAGTATGTGGCACAAAGAGGAAAATGAATACTAAATTTAACATCTGGGTGCAAGAATGAAATATTATATGACCCAATATGGTATACATATGTGGAGGATCCTTTTGCAAATGCTGTGAGATATATAATTACAATACTGTATGTAGAATCAAAGCGTGTATATATTACATCATATCAGGATAGCATCACTAAACCGTAGTGACTAAGCCCCAGTTGACTCAAGTTCTTACGAAATACGATTCCTCGTCAAATGAAATTTTGAAATCACCATACATATGATTTTCGTGCAAAAATTGGTCTACATCTTCCAAAAAAAAACCTAGAAGAAAGTAAAGAGCTGCCAACAGAATTGGATTTCCAAAACATTTTCAAGCGGTATTTCGAAAATGAGTTTTCAACAGAAACGGACTCATTTGAATGAGTGTGAATTCCCGCCGTAAACGAATTAATTAATGATAGATGCTATTTGCATCCGGGTGCAAATAGTGCTCATATACTATGGAAAGCATATAGAGCGTGGATTGAGCCATGTTTATCACAATTGTCACTGAATGACACTGTCGGTCTTCGGTCACTTTATAAGTCGGTTTTCTGCCACTCGCTAAGTGCTGCCTTAGAATATATTGTCTTCGTTGCCATTTGTACAAGGAAAAATCAAAGTGATTGTCGTAAAGGGTGCAAATAGTGTTTTATGCACTATTCGCACCCACTCGAGGAAAGCCGGTAGTGCAGCTAAGATTAAAGCTAAAATAAAAGTGTTTAAATTTGTTTTGCTGATTTATCAAGAATACTACAATAGATTATTGAAGGCCGTTTGATAGGTCAGCTATGTTAGGAAAAGTCATCCACGTTAAAAAAAACTTTCATACAAAAACGCATTCAGAGAAAGATTTACCGAAACTGAAGTAGAGATAAATGTCACAGTACCGTAACCTTTAGATGACCTACGCGTCATTTTCAGTTGGAACATTCGGGCCATGAAGGTGATCAGTTTTTCGACATCTTAAGTAAGGAAATAGCGATAAAAACATATAAACCGCGGTGAAGGTCGCTCTTACAACAGCGTTTGAGCATGGCTCGAGGCATGGCTATTCTAAGAGGAAACATTGCGGCGCTGATGGGCGAGTATACTTCCTGATCATATGATAAATGAAATTCGATTAATAAGACTTACCATCACACCTTATCAAAATATTCTTTACGTTCTTTTTAAATCAATAAAGAGCATCAGTTTCAGAGGAGAGTGTGGCGTCACACTTGATCGAAAGCTCATATGTAGCGCACACACTAACCCACTGGCAAGGCAACTCTGGCGTCATATTGGCTGTTCGTCTTCCGCACCAACATAAGAAAACGAAAAAATTGACAAATAACTTATTTGAAACTAAACAAGTAGTCACAAGTGAGAATGTAGACGAATTCAGAAATTTTTAATTGCTGATTTAAAATACTAATTATCTGAAGAGAGGCGTAGGAATTTGTATTTAAATGTCTTCTATATCAACGTTCTTCAGGCATGAGTGGCAAGGTTGTGAAACAACATGTGACGACACCTACGAAGGCGAGTGGTACACAATATTATAAACGCACTCATTGCAAATTGTTTGAAAAATCAACTTAAAAAAAATATTTTTTTTTGATAAAATGAAATTGTCATACAAATTTTTAAGAGCGCACCACTAGAAAATCTGTGTGCCGCCGACTTCGTGGTTACTTCAAAAGTGTCCTAACCTGTTTTTTCAAAACCTTGATGAGTGGTACTCCAAATACTGAAATACGTAATCAAAGCAATTCTTCATAGCGCATCTAATGAACGACACTAATGAACCAATAAAACATTTAAAATCTGTTGCAAAATTCAGTCAGTTAAGAGACCCGACCCACCCAAAAGGGTAGTGATATTCGTACAGCTCAAAAAATAGAATTCTATGAAAATCATTTCTGAGTCTATCAAATTATGTTTTGTAGGACGTGGGGTTTTTGAATTTATTTCTCTTGCTATGAAGTTGGTAACAGGCTCTGAGCAACAGTTGTTGACAGTATCGTTGACAGTGTATGTTGATTGCTTATTATCGTCTCGCTGTGTGTCGTCTAAAGCGTCTAAACAAAGAAACACTCTCAACACATACAAACCATTTCTGGCAAAAAAGTGACATTTGTGACAGCAACACTGCTGATGAGTAAAAGGAAAACATAGAGTGAATACAACAACGTCAATGCAATATCGAATCAATAAAAAGTGAAATTATTCTATTTTGAAGTCCATGTCACTGAAAACAATTTCACCAACCAGCTAAACCGAGGACGCTAAAATGGGGAATCAGCTTGTGGGCGTTGCACCATCGCAAATTTACCCAGTTGAACATTATTTAATGGGCTCAACATTCGAATCGGATCTACAATATGAAACTAGGTATGCGAAGAACTTAGAGTGTGTTTTAGTTTGCTGTTGTTTATCTACTACATCCAAAACAAACAGAAAAGTCATGAACAATGTCGTCGACAGCCTGATTGCCATTTAATCTTTACTAACCAAATGGCTTCGTAAATTTTTATTTTTGGTTTAATTTACAGTATGGGCAGTACAAGATTTTTTAAAGTAGCCAGAGCACGTTCGGACGAGGGATTAGTTGTGGTCAAGGTGTTCGTCAAACATGATCCCAGTCTACCACTTGAAGCCCATGCCGATCGAGTGGAGTTTCTGAAGAAAAGTTTAGCGAATGCAGTAAACTGTTTACCGTTTCAGAGAGTTGTGGTAGGTCGCAAAAATGCCTGGTTCCGCTTTTGAGTGCAGTTTGTTCATTATTTCTCTGGGATGTTTCAGTTAACCGAGAAGGCCGGACTGATAATGCGGGAATATGTTAAGCACAGTCTCTATGACAAAGTGTCGACACGACCCTTCTTAACCACATTGGAGAAGAAATGGATTACGTTTCAGGTTCTCTGTGCGCTGCATCAATGTCACAAACAGAAGATATGTCATGGTGATATTAAGGTAAACCGTGAATTCAAGATACCAAAACGTTACGAGCCGATGAACAAAACCCATTCTGTCCGTTTGCAGTTAGAAAATATTTTAATTACGTCCTGGAATTGGATTTTGCTCTCTGATTTTGCATCGTTCAAGCCAACTTATTTACCAGAAGATAATCCAGCCGACTACACATACTTCTTTGACACAAGTCGACGACGAACCTGCTACATTGCACCTGAACGGTAATTCAATTGAACAAAAAAAAACGAAATTTTGTGAAACGAAAGCCTTCCTTCTCTTCTGCAGATTTGTAAAATCATTTACGTCGGATACAACAAATGCGCAGAAAAATTTAATCGGCGACAGTTCGCTGATGTCTGAATCCATTGTTGACCAGTCAGTCCGAGATGGCCCGAAGATCAGCAACAATCTGCTACCCGAAATGGACATATTTTCCGCTGGGTAAGTCAATGACATTAAAAGGTCAATGTTGACCGAACAAATCGGAATGAAAATGTGTGTGTGTCTTAGGTGTGCATTGCTTGAACTGTGGAGCGAGGGTACAGCTCCGTTTGAATTTTCTCAGTTGTTGGCCTATCGGGCTGGTGAATCTGAGTTGGTTAAGAAACATCTCAAGGGCATCGAAAATGAAAATCTAAGGAATTTGATTGCGTCGATGATCAGCCGGAATCCTAAGGAACGGAAATCAGCTGAAATATATTTGGATCAGGAGCGTGGAAGGTACATTTCATTCTGAGTCGATAACGTAGGCACTAACTCATTCGATTTCATTTTTTTGGCAGATTATTTCCGGAATATTTCTACTCATTCCTGCAGTCGTACATGCAAATGATCTCATCCATTCCATTGAAATCGTCCGACGACAAAATTATGTGCTTGCACTCCGACATGGCATCCATAATACACATGCTGACCAATCATAACAAAGACATAAATTCATTGGACTTGACGGTTGACAATGATGGACTGATCATCATCACAACGGTTGCGACATCATGCATACGAGGATTGCATCATTGCAATTCGAAGCTACTGTGTCTGGAGATTCTACAGCAGCTGGCTATGTACACGACATCTGAAACAATTCTGGATCGCATTCTACCGTACATCGTAAGTGCAATTTTTTTCTTCATTTCTTTTATCATTCAAACTTGGCTCTTGTAAGCGACTACTGACAACGCGAGTATTGCCATCAGGCCAGTTTTTCAATGGACTCGACTTTCGAATTGAGATTTGAAAAAAAAAAAAATTGGAAAAACCGATCAAGAGTGGAACTCAGGTTTGAGTTCGTTTATTTCCGAGTTATTTCTGTCAAAAGAATCGATGATCGCTGGAATTTTCGATTGCAATTCAACCAATCTGAATCTATCGAGCATCACAATCGAGATTCATTTTGAAGCAAAGTTTCGTTAACACTTCACCAATGAGCCGTACTGTTCAACGAAAGTAGAACTTTGATGACAGTGACCCCTGTGCTCTTGGAACCTGTCGTATAGAAGAGAAGATGGAATAAACTCAAATTTCGAATATTTTTATTTCCAGTTGAACTTGACGAACGATACGGCCCAACGCGTTCGAGTCAATGCATTGCACACGCTGACGAATTGTCTGTGTTTGGTAAAGGAACTACCTCGAAGCGATGCTAACGTTTTCCCCGAGTACGTGCTGCCATCAATAGCTCCATTAGCCACAGACAGTTCAGTCATGGTTCGAGTGGCCTACGCCAAAAATATCGGTTTGTGACATTTTCGTACCGTGGTCCTTATAGATCGGGAGTCCACACGCAGTTTTGACTCTCATAAGGGATCGGATTGAAACATAATGCCGAACTGCTCCAGTAGCCAGCTCGAAAAACTTTTGTTCTACGAATTTTGTATCTGAGCTGTAGGACAGCCCTAGTTTTGGGCTAGGCTAGCTTTAGTGTCGAACATCGTACAAAATCCAAGTATCAAAATGAAGGTGTCCAATGAGGAGCGCAATTGAGAAATTTAATTTTGGCTGAAAGCCCTGACAAGTCAAAGCTCTCGACCGTTCCACAAAAACTCTATTTTTCAATTGCATTTCCCATGGGGCTCTATCACATCTTGCTAGGACCGGTCCTAGAGCTCAGATACGAGAGTCGTAAAACAAATGTTTTCTGTACTGGCCAACGGAACAGTTTGACATAAATGTTTCAAATCGGTTCCTCGTGAGGGTCGAAAATGCACGTGGGCTCTCAGTCAGTATGAATGGTTCTTCAAAACAAAATTTTTCTTTTTTCAATTTTAGCAAATCTTGCTGAAACGGCCGTTCGCTACTTGGAACAAACCCAATTGAACAGTCCCACTGACATGCCGGCCCATCGTTACGAGTTCGAGTTGAGTGCTTTACACGAAATGCTGACATCAACGGTGTCCAATTTGTTGACCGATTCACAAGCCATTGTTAAGCAAACGCTCATTGAATCTGGAATTACAAAACTTTGCGTGTTTTTCGGACGACAAAAAGGTATGCAGAGTGGCATAGGGGGACCGCACATAGAAAAAACAGTTGCGATTTCAGTGCTGTGTCCCTCTCCACGTGGACTCAGTCGTTAAACTTTTATTTTCTTTCAATTTCCAGCCAATGACTTGATTCTCTCGCACATGATCACATTTTTGAACGATAAAGAGGATAAGAATCTCCGCGGATCATTTTTCGACTGTATTGTCGGTGTGGCAGCTTTCGTTGGATGGCAGTGCTCGGACATATTGATTCCACTGTTGCAACAAGGCCTAACCGATTTGGATGAATTTGTCATAGCGAAATCGATTCGGGCCACAACGGCATTAACCGAACTCGGTTTGATTCAGAAGACTGGCCTCGCCAAATTCATATCGGACTGTGCGTGCTATTTGAACCATCCGAATTTGTGGATTCGACACGAAATTTGTGGCTTGATATCGACGGCAGCGAAAACATTTGGCGCTATCGATGTACAATGTAAAATTATGCCGGCTATCAGTTACCACCTTCGAACGCCATTGATCCAAGTCGAAAAGACGGAGATTCTGTTCGATTGTCTGAACAAACCGATACCGCGTAACATTTACGATACCGTTGTCAAGTTCTCGGATATTGGCCAGTTCATGGCAATTTTGGAACGGAGAAAAGAGGCTCGATCGTCGGCAGCTGAAGGTGTTTTATCACAGCATGGTGAAATGAGTGACTCGTTGAGAACGGTAACTGTAAAATCTACACATCGTTTGACCTTGAATTTCAATTTTTGTTTGCTCAGTTTTTCAGACGCTTGAAATCGGAGTCATTCAATGAATTAGCAGAGGCTCAGCTGTTGTCAATCAAATCTTATCTATTGAAATTAAACAAGTACAAATCAGCGGAAGTGGGACGAACCAAAGAGAAAGATGGACGGATTTGTTTAGACGCAACTCCAGAAATCTGTCACGAATACATTTTGGCTGAGAAGATTCGGTGAGTAGAGCGCACAAAAATTATTTCCCATCGACCAACAAAATCATCGCCAATTTTCTCCACAATCAGCAAATCGGGCAAACAGACCGACAGCGATCAAAATTCAGACTGGCATCACATGTTCACAATTGATCAGTCGGCGACCCCATCGCCGCCCACCAACGAATCGGTTGGCATCGGCAATAGTCCGTCAGCGGCACATATGCCGGCAACGCCATCGTCTTCATTGGTTGAGTATAGCATGCCTGAGAGAACTTTCTTGCAAGAGAAAACTTCGCAGTGCCGCAAAGAATTGGAAGCACTGCAAAAGCGCATCAAAATGCGACACCAACAAATGTCGTCGATTCAGGATTTCGATTCATCCATGTACGTTAAGGACCTGACACCGAACTGGAGATTAAAGGGAACACTGGTGGCCCATTTGCACGAACACAAATCGGCCGTCACCAAACTAGCCAATTTGAAAGCGAACGGAAATTTCTTTGTCAGCGGCAGCACAGACGGTACCGTTCGATTGTGGGACTGCAATAAACTGGACGGCTATCAGAGCATCAATCGATCGCGTCAAATATACTCAGCAAATATTCCAATCTATTCGATGGCTGCTTGTGATTCTGGCCAATCGTTGGCTGTTGCTGGCAAAGATGGCACCATTTTGCTATTGCGAATAGATCCGAACTCATCGAAAATGGCATTGCAAGAGGCAAAGCATTTGGATAAACCGATGTTGAGCGGTGAATTGGATTATGGTTCGGTTGTTGATATGCAGCCGCTGGATCAGGGTAATCAAAGTCTGATTGTTTATGCCACTCTTTACGGTGCTATTGTCTGTTGGGATTTGCGGATGCCAACCAATGCATGGCAACTACAAAGTGACCTAACGCATGGTGTGATAACATCATTCTGTGTGGACCCTACGAGCTCATGGCTGGCCACTGGCACAAGCGGTGGCAAGCACATTTGTTGGGATCTGCGGTTTCGCTTGTCTATCGGTAATAATTGGCCGGATTTTCGTTGTTTTTCATTCGTTCTCACATTGACTTCTCGATTTCAGCCACAATCTCACATCCATTCACGTCGAGAATTCGCAAAGTGGCTCCCCATCCAACGGAACCATCGTGGCTAATATCCGCGTCACATGGCAATAATGAAGTGTCAATATGGAATATCGAAAGTGGCTTCAGAGAGTCCGCTCTCTGGGCGAGCTCATCACCACCATTGTCCAAAGAGAGCAACGTTCGTAGAAATGATGATCTTTTGCTCTAATCAAATTTGTGATTCCATTTTCCCCGTCCATTTAGAATTATCCGCCTACCGTTTGCGGGATAGTAACAGGAACCGTGGATCGATCCCCGTTCATTCTAACTGGTGGATCTGATCAACGAATTCGGTATTGGGATCTAGCAGTTCCAGAAAATAGCTCGCTCGTTGTACCTGCCGCTAGAGATGTGTCCGATCCGGGCTTCACATACAGGTAGAAGTTGTCTGCATTCAATCGGTTCACTCAATTCTAATGACTAAATCAATCTTTGCAGTGAACAACGAATCGATGGCACTCGCGTCTTAATCGAAAAACAAAATCCAATTCTATCATCGACGATGGCCAGCGGTGGTGCATCGAACATAGCAAGAAGTTCAGAGGAGGAACAACCTCGTTCCGGGCCCGATTCACCAGCAACGGGTCATAACGATATGGTTACTGATATGTTAATGTGTAAGACGGCGAAGCAAATGTTTCTGGCAAGTAGCAGCCGAGACGGTGTGATCAAACTATGGAAGTAAAATGTTTTATGTAGAATGTTGGATGCAGTGTGATGTTGTGACAGCTTGTCACAACTGTGACTATTTTTTTATTAAATAAATTTATGAAAAATTCTTCGTCCGTTTGCATTTTATGGAAGGAATGTGACTGAATTCCGGAGGCAGGACATTGTAGTGGGTAAGTGATGGTTTGCTTCAAATCAAAAACGAAACGTGTTTCAACCTCAGCTATGAAAATTTTACTCCCGAACATTACGCAAATTCATTAGTACTGTTCAACGAAATCTCATATTTGCCCAGAACATAATCCAATCAATTCATTTCTATTGACTGCATCGACGTCGGCTCATGTTTTCATAAGTTAGACGAGTGCTGACTACGGTCTCTTTTTCATCGACTTTTCCTCTTTTAGATGAAAATCGCTAGAACATTTCTTTTTAGACCCGTACGAAGTACGAGGGTTTTATAATTTCACTCTTTCCTTTGTAGATCTGTCCGTCATCACGGTAACTTGAGTGAAACGAAGTCAATCTTGATGGGTCTTTTCTCACTCGTTTTGTATTCACAAACGCTGGTTTGGGTCGACAATGAGCAAAAATCGGATCCAGTGGATCCAAAGATATGGTCGAATTAATGCTATTTTCGAGGTCTGGTTGATGTTTCTCGCATAATATTTGCAGCTGTGTTGCTCGTACAAAATCGGTAGATCGTACAAATGACATGACAGGTTTTGACTACACCAATCATCCAGGGAATTTTTTTTTGTAGATATCGGATAACGGATTCCGTAGTTAGAGTGAGCCCAAGTCGGCGAGCCACTCGGCCGTACAGTGTAGTAGAGTTTTTTTTTGTCAATGTCTCGAGTAAATTTCATTCGCTTTTCATGATTTTCTTCTGTTTAAAAGCTTATGACGAAGCGGTAACCCGTTTTCTGTGACCTAAGAAAATGGCTGACAGCCGCCATCTTGGATTGTATTGTTTTTCCTTGCTCGAAAAATTCTAGAGGGGCGCCATGCAACTCAATTGCAAAAGACCCACAAATTAAATATTTTCTAATAAATATCGAAAAGGCCCGTCGGGAGTTCCCCGAATTCACCATATATGGCCAGTCCGAGCCTGTTCCTATATCTATCCCATGTAAATTTTACCTAGGATACTTTTATTTTCAGAGTTTAATTCTCAAATTAGACTTCGAACGAGGCTTTCGAAATTCTTTCTAGTACAACTAGTTGATAGTGCATTGTAGAGTCTATGACCGTGATCTGGCAGCAGACGTTGCTGCAGAAAATCAATTTGTTGATGCTATCGTCTCTGTCTGTGTAGATTTACTAGATAGTGGCCCACTAGTGGGTCCCAAATTTACTTATGAAAGGTCCATTGATCGTTAAACTATCAATCGGCGGAAACAGTTTTTTGATAATTTAGTTGAGTATAGGATGCAGATGAACCAATCGAAGTTCACTGAAATAGGAAAATTTTTACCTACTTCTTCAACTGTTCATAACGCAGTGTGAATGGTAGAGCACGTAAGGTCAACAGACCGAGTGACTGACCGTTAAATACGCTTTAGTCTGGCTGCGCCTGGAAAAAAGCATTCCGTTTTGCTTCCGTCAAAACAGTTGAGTAAACGGGGACTAAATTGAATCGTGCTACATTTTACCTCTGTTTTGACAGGTTGTTTCGTTTCACTTTACAGTGTCACTCAAACGGAAGCAAAACCACATGCATTTTCCAGTTCAGTTAAGGCAATAACTAATAGAGACACTGAAAATGAACATTTTTCTAAATAAATGACCCGTGTCTTTAGATGTTTACCTACTTACCAGTCTTCATTGTTCACGTTTTCGTTGCAGAAAAAGTCTCTTTTTTTCTTTTTTACTTCAAAAAGGAAGTCTAATTTGTTCTCCTTTTCTTCAACCAAAAGTTCTCCTTTTCAATTCTTGAAGATGGGAACGCTGTCTTTGCGTCAACCAATTTGAAGTGTGCTGGGGCTGTACTTCCAGTGCTTCATAAATACGCAAAAGTACAAAGCTCTATACTGGTGGAGGTCACCTCGATCGCCATTTTATTAGGTACGCGGGAACACACCACTGCCATACAAAAATATTCAC
>JANTFA010140720.1:0-12266 GCA_026413405.1 Phytosciara flavipes
AAACGGGAAAAATAAAGCTGCTAAGGTATAAAGTACAAAATAGAAAGAATATCATCACATTATGTGAGGAAAAATATGTATATGCATCCCATCCATCCACCACCATACAGTGACAAAAGTTTCCGCACACCATTTTTTATATGTATAAGCTTTGCTTCACGAACTTTTTTTAGACCCTTACGAAGCACGGGAGTCTAGGTGCTTCCACCCTAAGTTTGTAACAAGTCCTCGATCTGTAATCACAAATGCCAGACTAACATCGAAGATGAGCAAAATCGGTGGAGCCGATCCAGAGATATGGTCGAGGTCTAGTTGAAGTTTCTCCCATATATTTCTGGTAGTGTTATTCGTGAGACGTATTGACCACAACAATCCAGGAAATATTTTTTGTCGAAATCACATCACGGGCATGAATTCCGTATTTAAAGTGTATAGAGTGAGCGTAGGTCGAGCTACTCGGCTGCACAACGGTAAAGTTTTTTGTCGATACCTCGAGTGAATTTCAACCAATTTTCCCAAACTTTTTCTTTCTGTTCGAAAGGTATTGAAAGCTGTGTTGTGATACAAATTCTTTTGTTCTGACCTCAGAAAATGGCTGTCAGCCGCCATCTTGAATTCTGGTTCTTTTTGCCTATAAACTTCATTTCACTTTCATGAATTTTTCTTTGTTTGAAAGGTGAAGATCATAAAGCTTTTAGTTCTGTTTCCAGCGACCTAAGAAAATGGCCACCAGCTGCCATTTTGGATTTTGGTGTTTTTTTCGAAGATATCTCGAGTAAATTTCACCTGATTTTCGCAAACTTTTTTTTTCTTCGAAAGGTTATAAGAAAATGGCCGTCATCGGTCACATTGGATTTGAGTGTGTTTTGGCTGTATTACGCGTAAATTTCAAATGAATTTGATGAATTTTTCCAGAGTTCAATTTTCAAATTGGACTTCTAACGGGACTTTTGAAATTGCTGTAAGCAATCTTAACAAGGTATGAGTGCAAATGGAATGATTTAAAGATTCAGTATTGCAGAGTAGTTAACAACTCAGTAGCGTAGTGGGTAGTGGTTAACTCGTCTGCTTACCACTAAGCGATTGAAGTTGCCAGTGCGAGAGTTCGATTCCTATACTGTGGCAGAAAGAAAACCGATTGTCAGACGTGTATACAAAACACAGCTGATTGGCTTGCCGGCAAAGATATTGTCGGGAGACGATGGTATTCAACTCCTACTAGTTACGCTCCTATGTACATAGATGGCACTCAACATCGATGTAACTTAGGTTTATCGCACAGCTTACCACTGACACAGTAAAAACTTGCGGTAATGAAAAGATATCAAATAGAGAATCAGCGAAACTAGCAAATAATGATCTAGCCCTCTGACCCATCAAGGGTTGTTACGGCGGATTATTATTGCAGAGTGGTTTTGAGATGTATACCTCTTATGATAACTAGCTTATGTCGCACACTACTCGTACGGGTCCCCCTTATGCTTTTTTGATAAATTCTCGAGAAAAAGGTATTAATGTCAGCACAGAACATCACATTTTTAGGCACTGTATTTATGGCTAAAAATTTTCTACCATACTTCGTCGTGTTCATGTATATAATTCACCATATTTTATGCCATACACTCCACACAAAATACCTATATCACAGCATATTTTCAGGGATTGTGTGCTTTAGTTGATGTCGAGTCGAGGTTATACTATACAGCAGCGGGGACAATATGATGTATTGTATTGTATTTGTATGATGGAAAAAAAATTAGAAAGTACTCCGGAATAAACATGTCATATTCGTAATTATAATATAATGATATTATGTTTGTCACACCAGCCGAAAGCTGGTTATATCATAGGATTACTCCTCCATTCATAATGTTTTTCCATGCATGACATATTAATGTGTAATAAAAAATAATTAAATTCAATTCAGTGACATGGACTAGGACTATAAAATATAATTCATTTCAATGAATTATTCATCCCGAACCAATTCAATTTCCATTCGGTTAATTCGATTTAGGTTTTTCTTTTTTGGTTTGTATATAGAATTCGATTTGATTTATTATTAATAAAAAAAACCCGAGTCAGCTCAATCAATAACACAAAACTGACCAACTCAAACTCAATCGGAATTTCAAAACTAAATTTTAATTTAGTGCACAGAATGCATGCCACAGCCACAATAAATATGAATTAAATCCAACCTACATAGTATCTCAACCGACCTCAACGTTGCAATTTAAAATTAAATGCTAAAAAGGAAAATGTCTATGAAATTGATTAGTTTTCAGCGCTGCTCGTCTCTATGTATCCGTGACATATTCAGAAGAAGTTCCGGACCGGTCCTTTTAAATATTCCATAAAATTAATCATTTTATTGATTATATACTTCGCCAATCAATTAAATTGCATTACAATTTTAATCATTCTCTCACTAAATAGTTTCCTAGGGTGGGTCGTACCTTGACTTTGCACTTTTTTTTCGAAATATCATGACTCCAGATTGTACATAGAGAATCCAGGACAAATATCGTATTGAGAATAGTCTGTTGATTCAATTTCTTCAAGTTAAGGGAAAAAATGTAGAACAATAGAGGATTATATTGGCGGAACTCATCCAATACATGAGAGGCAATTTACGAGTCAAACTTACTTACGTGTTCATTTGAGCAACAAGCCTTGGAAACTTTTATTCTGGCATATCCGAGCCGAAGGCGAAGTATGCAATTATACGAGTCAACATAACAGTTTCCAAAGCAAGTCGCTTGAATCACACAAGTAAATAATGAATAACTTCCAGCACCAGCATTCAACGTAGTTTATTTTAATCGATGTCCCATGCCGAAAGTTCTCATTGTAGGCATGGAGGCATGTAATCACATTTTCCGCATGGGTTAGCGATTAAAAGGTTTTTTTTTTGCTTAATGAAAGTTTTTTACCCAGAATGTTTCGAACCGTAAATCCAACCAAGTAATGATTATGGGTAAAGATGGTCATACGCTAAGTTGGAGTTGTATTAAGTTGAACTGAGCGGCGATGATGAACTAAGTGCCTTTTTTTGTCTATTACGGATAGTGAGGTGGGGGTTGAATCACAATACACTCTACGCTCACACATTGGACGTCCATCACCTCAATACCCTCCCCTCTCTGTTGTCCGAAAATGTTCGATTTCGACTATACCCAAAAATTTAGTTGAGAAAGTTGAAAGAGATACCCAGCTCGAGTTGAGGTCTTCATCTCCAACTCGCTAGACTCATTTTAAAGCTACACTATATTCAGCTATTAACTCTACATTTTAGAAGTTCATCACGCTTTATGCAACTTAACTCTTGAAATTTCACTAAAAGTAAGTAAGTGAGCAGAAAAAAAAGTAACTAGATTCTTTGGACTATTCTTCCTGTAACCTGGGGTCAGGCGTATCGACAAAATAAAAACCAATCCAAAATACGATCCATCCTAGAGTTTCCATGTAATAACCAAAAGTTGTGCTTTAACATTTCGCTTTGTAACCTTTGTGGCGGAAATTATAATGAAAATTTCTCTGCATAGAAAACATTATAAAATACAAAATTCGAAACACAATAACGGAAATTTGTTCTTATGCTTGCATTCATTGCGGATTGCAAGTTCGAGAACTGCTATAGAATATTTACTCTCGAAGAGGAATTAGTTTTTAACTCATTTAATTCGTCATGTTGAATGAAGAACAATAATTTCATTATGAAAAGAAGCGTGCAAGCAGAAAGCATGCAAATATTTATTTTAATACGAAACCTTTTTGAATTTATAATTTAATTTTTGAATCGATTATAATTTGCTCAATGTAATGGGGGTATACATTCAGATAGGTACTTCATTCGCAATTTCCTAGGTTCATTACATAAATGAAAGCTTTGAAAATAATAACAAATTGAACATTTATCGATTTCGATTGTAATTTAAAATATGAGGGGTTAACCTTCATGCCTCATGCTCATACGCTTTGTGTCGAAATTTCAAATGTCAGATAGTGAAAAGCTAGTGAAAGTTTCGTTCAGCAGATTTTTTTTCTAATTATCGGTCTTTCACGCAGAAAAAACTGAAAATATTTCATTTGAACATAAGTTTCACCAGTTTTTATTGTCTCATTCTATCATTTCACTTTATTGTAACTTGCGCAATGGCTCACCCTTATCCAGCTATCCTAGGGGGTATAATTACTTTTTGGAATTTTTGGAAATGTTGGGACAGCTTTGTGGAATTGTCCATATACAAAGAATGGAATTTAATTTGGGATTTTTGGGACAATTTTTGACTAGGGGTTATCCCATCGCTATCGCTGAGAACAAGCAAGAAATAAAATCCAGCTTACAAATACGACGTTTAAGAGATGCGGTTTACCCCTATTAATCAATCAAAATTCGATTTGTTTGCATTCATTTCATTTACACGCAAGGCAGAGACATTCAAATTTTAATATTTCAATTGATTGTAAACGGAAGCATTTAAAAGTTGATTGAGTTTAACTTGCTTCCGTTTTCGGGACACGTGACGGGTTCCTTGACTCGATAATCTCAAAAGTTCAAAGTTTACACACAATGACTCGCTCTAGAAAGTTTAATAGGTAAAACCTAGCTTGCATTACAAACAGTGTAGGGCAGCGCCATTTTTCTTTATGTAGGGATTTAGCGATGGATTAAATGAAATGGACATTAGAACTTACCCACAGGACGACACTGACATATTTTAAGACAATTTCAAACAGGCTTATACTTTTGAGTCGTGAGGGAATAGCCTCGTTCTCTTACAGGGAGTAACATTTACTTTTGGAGTCGTATTCTAAATGTATTCTTTTTAAGTCCACTTTGTTTCACTCATTCTCTCATACATTCTCGTGTGTATCAGTAAGTGTGTGGAACAAAGTGGACTGTGAAACAAATACATTTAAAATAAAACTCCAAAAGTAAATGTTACACATTGTAATAGTAAAGTAAAATTAATAACTGTAACTTCTCACGTAGTATCCCAGGAAGTGTTTAACGAAATGTCCAAATTAAAAAAAAAATTCCACACTGTGCTACGCAGCAAAAGCATCAGATCTCAGCCATCTCGGCGAATACCCAAGAATTTTTAATTTAAACATTTACACAAAACAGCAACGGTTGAAGCTTGTCGAATATCTCAGTATTTTCATTTCCCAAAGGTAATTCATATTGCAAAAACTCGAAATTGAGAATTTCTATTTTCTGAAAGTAGCAAAGATTCCCATATTTTACTGTGAAACTCTATTTGATTACATTGAATAAAAATCCTGTGTAGAACAAATCGATCCTTCCTCATATCCAGGACGTTTAAAATCTCTAAAAATACCCCCAACAAAAACACAAAATAATTTTCTTGATTTCATTGGCTGGTAAAGTTTACAAATATTCTTCTACTCGAAGAACTCCAGTTTATATTTTAACAATAGAATAGCTAAACTAATTGACGACGAAGATCAAAATATGCCCAGTGAGTATTTTTTTCCCGCTACAAATGTTCCATTAATCAACTCTGACAATATTTCCGTTGATCCCAAAGGACATTTAATTTTAATGAGCGTTACCTTACTTACTACAAATCTGTGTCCAATTAAAAGAGATTTATACCAACGTTCTGTTCGTTCCACTTGCTCCAAAAAAAGAAAATGCGGGAAACGTTCATATGCTTGAGTCAATTAAAACATTCTGCTTGACTAAGATTGAGTCGGTAATTTTTTTTTTTCCGCGTGCTTTATCTCATTGTTTCACTATTTCATCAAAACATTACCACAGATTTAACCGCAGCTTTGTTTACTGTTTCTCTATCGACATGAAAATATGTACTGGAAACGAGCGGTAGAAAAATATATTTTCGAGGGTGGCTTAATGTTATTTTATGCTATTTATAAAATGCCCAATCCTATGTTCTATACGACACCAGTGATACTTATTTGAGTGACTTTATTATTATATGTCTGGTTCAGTTCAGCCCCCAGGTCGCTTTTAATGTTATAAGCTCCAGAGATTTTATTGTGTGATAAATAAATGATAATGATATATAATTGTCGTATATCTACGTGCAATAATATGATTATTGCCAAAAAAGAAAAATATTATGTCAGGGTCGTAGCTAGGTACTTTTCTTGCGCACCCTCTGGAACAATGCTAAAGTTGGACAACTCACCATCAAATGTTACACAGCTCAATAATAATTTCAATGATAACTTTTTGAAAAGTCACTGGTACATCCGTCGATATTTTAATATCTTTCTCCAAGCACATTAAGGGGTCGTACCCAAATGTCGTCACATATTTTCAGTGCTGACAGCGGTTTTGAATCGCTTATAACTTGGCAATGAAGAAATTTTTCAAGTAGTTTGTGTCCCATTTTGCTTTTAGGTGATGTATTTGGGGACTAGAACTTACTTTCAACTGAACCAAGTTCGCAATTCTCTAGTTATGAGTGTTTTCAATCTGTTGACAGCACTGAACAAATGTGACGTCATTTTTGTACGACCCATAAGTAGCTTGGACACATTTCGTTATTACTCTGTGGGTGTGATATTTTCTAAACTAAATAAGAATCGACCAGCAATGTTGCATTCTCCATGGAATCTAGTTCAAGGCTACGAATGTTTATATTGTAAATAATTTCAAGTGATACTGAAAGATTGATTTCCCAGGTGATTTCACTCTCAAGTAAGATGGTACCTTAATATGGATCAAGTCTAGGGACCGTTCATAAATGACTTTACGCTGTTAAGGGGATGATGAGGGAACGTGACCCTTCTTACAAACTTGTTTCATTTTTCACCCTTTCTGCGTGACGATGTAGGGGGAGGTCGAAAAGTCTCTAAAGTAGCGTGAGCTCATTTATGAACGGTTCCTTGTGATCTGAAACACCTTCACATCTCGAATTTTAAGAGATCAGCTAAATTTGAATCTAAATAACATGAAACGAATCAAAAAGAGAAGGGTCTTCAGGGCATGTACCCAGAGAAAAAGGAAGAATTCGTCCAATACCTAAACATATGAATCTTCTTTTAATGTCGAGTTTTGAGTCTCAAAACTTGTAACGCGATACATCTTTATTAGAGGAAAAGCACCGGCTTCGACTTCTCATTAAATACGACAAAATTGCATGAATCGAAGCACCGAACTATGTCTACTATTCCTGTGGATGTGACACAGGGTTCAAAAAACGGCATTTTTCGTGTTTTGAACATATTCCACTGTGCACACAATGTAGGTCGGATCAATATGATGCCGGCTTCGAAGACCCAGGACGAAACCCTTTTCAGTGACATATAAATATGCTATTAAACGAACAGTGCTGATTTTGAACTGCCGAATTTCAAAAGAATCCCTCTATAGGAGTGTTGATTAGCGAAGAAAATGAAAGTCGAGTAGAACAAAGTTTGTGCTCGCTTCGCTCGCGCAAATAGAACCTGTTCTATTTATTACTTTTGGAAATTGGTTAGATTAATTCAGAAAATTCTAAATAAAAACTTGTGCTGCCGCTATTTGAAAGAGTTATTATTTGAAGTTTACTAAATTGTTTTTCCAAATGAGATATTTCCGGCATGACCCAAAGGTGACTTCAGGAATCGAGCATACGTTAGAAACAACGTTTTGTCTGAAGTGTACCTGAAGTGAGCGACGAAGTGACGAAATGCAAGTCCCAGGACAAAAGTAACTTGAAATGTGATTCACAAATGACGTCACGCTTAGAATTTTTGACCCCCTCCCAAAATGGCCAAGATTTACAAAAAAATGTCTAAAATTAGGTTTTTTGGTGACCATAATTGTGCGTGACGTCATTTGTGAACGGGCTCCAATCTGCAATCCCATTTTCGTAGAAAAATCGTATTTCAGAGCAAATAATTCATGAGTGCTTGAGCACTCTCGAAAGCAGCGTCCTAGCTACGACCCTGTATTATGTGGAAATAGAAATAAAGTTTTAAATGGAACTTGCGGTAATAGTGTCATTACTAACCCATTTTATGTTGATTGCATGATGAATAATTGCACCGTATCTATATGGAATGCACCTCTCTTACCTAATTCCCCTATCTTTTGCCTCAATTGAGATATAATAATGACAAAGCTCCACATCCGATGATAAATTGTGTTATAAAATTAAGTAGGTTAAATCAGCGATAAAATTTTGTTGAGAGAAATGTATTTCAACGCTCAAACAATGACTGCAGAGAGAAAAATTATTTAACAAGTTGGCAAAACGTTGAGTTAGTGATAGCTATTTATACGTAGGTATGAAAAGTTTTGTCTTTGTTTTAAAGCTCATTTAAAATTTATTAACTTTCCTCTCAACGACGACGACACATCATCGTCGTGTCGGGCGTGTGATAACATATGTGATTTTAAAAGCGAACGATAATAATATTTTATTCACCAACTAAACTATATAGCACAGAATATCGAGGGGGTAACCACTGGGTAGAAATCTGTCCCAACAACTCCACTTCCGCTATTGAATTCCAAAAACTCCATTTAATTCCGAAAATTCCATTCCCTACTTCCAAAGGTTATGTCGGCCTGTCCCAAAAACTCTACCTGCGATTACCCCCCCTCGCAAAATATGAAAAATAAAAGTTCCAACTTAATACAATCATCTAGAATCATGTCATGCCTTGGCACTTATACATGTTTTAATGTCTTCCTTCGCAGACTTTCCTGACATCCATCTAATATTTTGTATCGAGAATCGGGGAGAGAGAAACATCTAACATAAATATAAATTGTGGCATCGTTTGATCAATTTTCGTTTGGTTTTCGGCACCATCGTACACAACCATCACCATCAATCAGAGACACGAGATTCAATTCCAGCACATATGTTATAAATGTTCAACACATAAGATAAAAAGAATTTCAAAAAAAAAATTCGGCGATGCCATCACAAACGTGTTTCGAGGCAGCGTTCGATTCGCGAAGCCATTATTCAGATTCAGCGGCGAACAACAATTTCTACCATGCGGGAAGTTTACGCAATCATCAGCGCGGAGACGATCAATTGTTGAAGTCACATTCCAATTATGGTTCGTTAAGAGGTAGTCTACTGAAGAGTAATCAATCGTTGTGTAGCTGCAATGCAGAAACGGAGGTGAGTCAATTTTACCATAGACATTATTTCGAATGAAAATTACGATTTTTTGAGTATGGAAGAACATTTTTCCCGTTGCGTGTGTTCCACAAAGAGAGCCTGCCGACATGGAAAATGGGGGCGATTATATTAGACATCGAAGCAGAAATAATTCGTTGAAATTATATGAGAGCTTCCCTTTTTTTTGTCTGTGTAGATTCAACAAGATTCTCTTTTTTATACAAAAAAAATTTTTTATTTTTTTTCCTTCTGTGTACATTACAGATCGATATAAATCCCTCGAGACCACTTTATCAATACAGCTTAGATAGAAAAAATAAAGTTCATACGTATACCTGCGAACAGAATGCTCAAATCCTGTTGAGACTGGAACGGGAGCGTCTACGATGCAATCACACGAAAAATTCGGTAATTGCTTTTTGAATATTTTATTTGACTTTGACTTGAGGTTATAATATAAGGCTCTTTGAGTGTGGTATTGTTTTGCTAATCGATGTTTATTACGGCTGAACGAATTCTGTTTTCTTCTTTCCATCCAATCGTTAGCACATCAGTCTTTCGTTTATAGTTAAGGGCTATTTTCATACAAATCTTGCTAACATTTTCTTCAATCCGAATGAGGATTATACGATTGTATATATATTGTGGTCTGGTCCCTGGCGGCAATATAGAAGAAGAAAACGAGCTAAAAATGCAAAATAGCCCAGAAGAAGAATAACGTAAACCATGGAATATTTTATTCGGAAAAGCTGTAAATTAAACAAACACAATCATCCCTATGATATTCTTGAGCATGCTGTAGATTTATCGTTTGAATTTGAAGTAGTTTTTTCATTTCGAATGCAACTGGATTGCTGCATGTGGGAGTTCGTTTTCTTTTTTTTTGTGTGTGGCAGTGGCAGTCTGACAACAGTGAATTTAAATTCATTTTCTCCGCCCGAACGCTTCTTTGCTTTCTTTTCTAACGAATAACTTTTGATTCATTCTCTTTGAGTTATCTTTACAATTAGACATAGAGCCTGAGTACGAATTCGTACAAGTGAAGTTGTTTTTATGCACCAGCAGATTTTTGCGTATCGTAGGGGAACGAAATAGTACATTTCCTCATAAGTGATGAAAAGCCGAATTTTTCGGTACTAGTCGTAAGCTTGTCCTAACGAGGCGGAGTCGAGTAGGACAAGCTTACGACGTGTATCGAAAAATTCAGCTTTCATCACGTATTACGAACGGACTTTTTTGCGCCTGAGGATCATAATGAGATGAGACTCAAAAACAGAAAAAAGCCATCAGCGGCCGGAAAAGTAACTTTTCCAACCGCAAATATCAGTCCAGAAAAATACCACTTTTCGACACGGAAACGAGTGTCGATAACCATCGAATTATGATCCTCAGGCGCGAAAATGTTGTTAAGAGTAGTTATATCGCGAAAACGTCGAACAAGATCAGACATTTTGGACTTTGTTCGTTGGACTGTTTCGATTTTGGCCAATTTCACGCAGATTTCACTTCACTACGTTTTACTCGCAACAGTCCAACGAAAAAAGCCAGCTATATCCAGGCGCGCCGACTTCTAGACTCGCTATATCTCGACAAGATCCCCGCCGCTATGTTTGAAGATTTCGAGATGTCACTCTTAGTCAGTTTTAAAAGGTAGACAAAACAAAAAAAATAACAAAAAAGTTTGCAAACAATTTAACCCAGGTTCGAATGCGTACATAAAGGAAGCTGAGTTAAAAATTTTCAAATGTTGCAAACTTCTTTTGTTATTCTTCTGTCTTCTTCAAAACTGCAACTCAACGTTGAGGATGAGGATGCTCTTATAAAGGTGGAAAAGATTCGATCAACAAACAAATAATCGATAACTGGTACAAAGAAGTCTCTTTTTGCCTTGCTACGTGTGACGAAAAGGGCTTCTTGGCGACTAGTTATACATATTAGACGCTAGCTTCTCTATAAGTGCATGAAGTATGACAAACTTCGGTCACTTGGTTTTGGTTCGATGTGAGTCAATTGAAATACACACAGCGCCCACCGTCAGTCAACCCCAAATGTCTCAGTGATGAATTGAGAAACTTTCGTAGTCGAGTGATAAACTACACATGTAGTGCTTAAATGGCTATTTTGCTAACTTATGCCTAAATCGAAATTTTTCGCAATAGATGTAAAAACTGTCAACCCGAGGCCAGGCCGAGGTTGACCACAAATCGAATGTGCAAAATTCCAGTTTGAGCACAAGTTAGCAACAATATTTTATGTAGAGGAAACAGAAGTGGGATCTTCATTTTTTCAAATGTCACTAGATAACAGCGTCTTCTCCCTATGACTTACGATGGACTGATATTCACACAGGCTTCACGTCAAAATATAAATAATCTCAACTCTCTCAACTATATAAAAATTGGCTGCTTCCGCATTTCACGAGCGTGCTTTGCATCAACTCTGTTTAACTAAGTTATCGCGTCAAAAGTGTTATATTGAATAATTCAGTTACGTTGGGTATACTCTTGAAAAAAAAAGTTTCACTAAAGAAATAAGAGAGGTTGAAAATCTTTTTTTTTTCATCCCTTCAACGTATACCTGGAGAATCGACCGAAATGTGCGGTCAATGGATAGTTCTTCCGAATTTTCTTTTTTTCTACTCAAAACATAAAAGTTACAAAAAAGTCCGAATCTCCTTTCGGTGATGGTATTTGTAAAATTAAATTATGTGTTTCCGGATCCCGATTTACACATCAAACAGAATACCCTGTTTGACTCTATCGGAAGCAGGAAAAATTAAAATTCATGTGCACTTTGAGTTATTATGTTTGTTTCGGAAATAAAAAATATATTTTTCAAAGAGAATGAACCGAAGGAAGGACAAACCTTCTACACAGCTGGCCGAATACGCTGACTTTTTTCTTCTTCTTTTCATCAACCGAGTAACGTGTATCAATATTAAACAGACTGGGCCTGTGAATTATATGGCTATTTCCATGACCTGTCAAGTGATCAACGAAATTTGGTCTTGACTTAGCTCGGAATAGGGCGTGTAACTTTTTAGACCCGTACGAAGTACGAGGGTCTAATGCATTTACTCTTACGTTTGTAACACGTCGATTCCGACTCCCGGAGTAAGGGCAAACCTTCTGTGGTCATCCCTAG
>JANTFA010140731.1:0-12266 GCA_026413405.1 Phytosciara flavipes
AATTTTACAACATTGTTTTATTTTGTTTATGATAATGAAGGTAAGATACTACACAACTTGCACACACACACACACATGCGTCTATATATACACACACAGCATATACATATATCAAAGGACTATATGTGAAAGGATGTTTAATAAAATCGTTTAGCCTAAAGATACATTCGGGAAAAAAATTATTGAAAATAAAATTAAAATTTTTAATTTAAAATATTGCTTTGAGAAATGTAAATACAATCGCTGAGTACGAGCATTGATTCACAAACATGTTTTTCAAGAAATTCCGATTGGCTGGTTCGTTGCGTCAATACCTTTCCTTTGACATGTGGCTAATTCAATGAGCCATGATTATCTAAATTGGGTGTTGAAATAGCTCAAAATCGATGGTACTTTTCTTAGAGAGTAAACTTCATGGAACCTTACGTGTTATACTAGTAATCTTCTTTCGAATGAACCAAACATGCTCCTCGAAAAGATCAATTAAATTTTCGTTCAACCTAAACATCAATATTTGTTTTGCCAGTATTTTTCATCTGGTGTATCTCACATTATACTTGAGAGAAAACATCCATACCGAAAAAAGGAACAACCAAACATTTTTTCGTGGAATTTGACTGCAAACTTTGCACTCTGTTTCGGAGCACGTTTAGTTGAGCTTAGACGTTCAGATTCCACAGGATTTTAGGTTGACACTGAAACTAAAGGAGAAAAATGTGAAATTTACGTTTTTTGTTATTGGCGGTTGTCAAAACAGTCACCGTTCACCCCTGTTTCCCGCATGAAACGTATGCATCAAAGTTTCAGGACAATCTAAGAAAGACCCATAATTTAATGTCGAATTCTGGTCAAAGCCCGATCTGACCGTACCTGAAATTTTGAGATTTACCTGACTGGAATGCCTTTGGATTGAAAATGTCGCAAGCGACTCTGCCTTGCGTTATGCGTTACGTATGTTATGAACGGCGTCGTATGCGGTCTATATAAAAATGGAGATCCGAACGACTCCTGTTTTCCGAAAAATTAGATTGAAATTCGTAAAATTGAATGAACCTTTGGAATTGTGTTTACTGATTGTAAACACCATGATTAATTTCGCGAAATGCAAATGCAGCACACACAATCAGTATACATACAGAAAAATCGATTGAAAGTGTTCTGTTTTATTTTCATTGTGTGCTGTCTTCCACGGAGCCCACCTATTAAGAATCAGCAGTTTTCGATTTTACAAAAGTCTCACGCCGCGGATACAGCCAGACGGGGTCCCCCACTTCTTTTTCCATAATAGCGATGTTGTATGATGTTACGTTCGTTAAATGTAACACACACACACACAGTTTGTACGGAGGGTGTAAAATTTGTCTGTTCATCATGTTTGTTGTTGAAGAGGTGTTTCATTTTCTCCACATGCATGTAATGCACAAGAAACTATATTTTCCCTTCTCTAAAATGGAAACACACAGCCACAAATCTATTATAATTGCCGCTTTCAAAGTAATTCTGCCAGATTACACACACATTTGAATAGCGAACGGGGTTGAATTGAATGACTGAATGAGTCACTTTCAACAATATCTTAATGCTTTGTTTGAAATTATACACAAGAAAATCGTGAAAATGTGCCATTTCAATTATCTTACAACAACGTTTTCTCTAAGTCGAGTACTTCTTTCTTGTCGAACTGTGTTGAAAGAGGAAAAAAAATTGTTTCAGAATCCGTTCAAGAGCGAAAGCATGTCTTTTCATAAACTGTCAATGTTTAAAATTAGAGTACATGGTGAAACACGATGCCAACTAAAAGAAAAAACCTTTTTTTTTCTAGACGGGCTGCAATATAATCAGCAAACTGTGCTAAGTAAATTCTTTCTGCATATTTAGAGCCGAGTCTAGACTGATTTTTTTGTCGTTCTCTTCTGCTAAAGGAATAAATTCTAAAGACACACAAAATCTAAAATAAACGAACAACTTATCTGTGTGGCAATATGCATATCTATTTCGAGCACTGATACACAGTGCGGTAAAAGGTACATTAGCAATGATTTTATTACTTTTCTTTTGAAAGGCCTAAATAAAATTCCAAATTCTCAGAATTAATTCATATCGTTTATGTGTAGGGAAAATGCATATTTTGCGAAGATTAAACGCAGATATTTGTGGAAATGTTTTTTTTTTGTTTTGTTTCATGGTAGTGATGTAAAGTGGAAAGTAATGTATTCCATTGCATGTCCATTAAAATACAAACAGAACAAAACAAAAAAAAAAACGTAAGCGAGACCCATACGAGCAGTGCACGGCATATAGCTAGGTGTCTATAGGAGGCATGCATCTTAAAACTGCGATGCAACATAAATTGTGTCAATGACAAAGAACATTACATTACAAAATATAAAACAACTCATCCATCTTCTCCGAAAGTACCCATCACTCTTGCAATTTTTCTCTCCGGTTGCTTGAGAGATTCTTTTGACGAGTTTGACGATGAAACTTATTGCTTCTGAGCACCAAACTCCCAGCGTTTCCACTGCAATTATGAGGATCAGATAAGTTTGTTGCAATTGGCCCGAGCACTTTCGGTGTTTGTTTCTTTCCGCAAGTTATACGATGGATCCACAATTTCAAACAAGACGGTATCGGAAGTGATTTCTAAACGAACATTCGTCTTCTAATCAACGGCACAAGAGTCACTCCATCTACTCTTTTCAAAAGAGTCTTTTGCCATCGATCGTCACAAAACATTCTTTGAAGAAACAATTCCAGAATGAAGCGCATTTTGGATAGCTGGATTTAGCTCTGGGGCAAGGGATATACGTTAAGCACTTCTTAAATAGCTTAGTTTGTGTGTTCCATCGGTTGATACTATATCGCCACAAATGCATTTCTGATGTTTGCAGACTTCGGAACCGACTCGAATTGCTGTTGATATTTTGAATGTCATCTTTGTATCACTTTATTTGAAACCCATCTCTTGTTTAAGTTGCTTATAGCAAACTCTAAAAACACTAAAATCGAAAATGGCGAATAGCGGCCATTTTCATACTACGTAGGTTATCGAAAACCGTATTAGAGCTGATGGTCGTCATCACCCTACGAACAAAATAATCCACTGGGAAAATTGAGTTTCTGTCTATTTTTACATCTAATGGGCATTTGTACAAGAGAAGTGATTTCAATTTCTGTCTATTTCTACAATGAATGATCAAGTTACTCCTGTTAGAATTTGTCCCTTTCTGTCTGTTCTACAGTAAACTCTGGTGCCAATATTAAAGACTATTAGCACGAGGGTGTCCCCACTCAGGAATTCGAATTCAACGTGTCACAAACGTACGAGTGAAAGCATAAAACCCTCGCATACTTCGTACGGGTCTAAAATCAACAACCAAACGCCTCAAACTCAGTGTGAATTCGAAAATCCTTTATTCGAATCAACAATAACCTTATCAAAACATAAATTTCCACCTCAATTGCTCATTTTTCAAATCAAACTAACATGTGAACAATCCAATTAATGTTCTTTTATAATCACCCATCCCAACTGGCTGGTCTGCTGTAGGTCTAACCAATCAATATCATCAAAATCATAACAATTTATCATGAAATTAAGCGCCGATGAAACACTTTAAGTTTGTGCATCCGACACACACACACACACCCAGAGATAAATCGGAGAGTAGATTAAATGTAAGAGTGGTAGACTCGAGATATGATATTCGATCGATCGTTTTAACTACCTTAAAATCGTTGAGTACAATTTTCATTTTTATTCCCTTTTTCGTTGCTCTTCTTCATAATCAATAAATAATTAATTACACATTCGATTATTACATAAGTTGAAATTGATTTGATTCAGGTATATGTTTGGAATGATGTGCATACATCATGGTAATATCAATTTAAAACAAAAAAAAATGCCTGGTGTGTAGTCGGCTGTGCATCCATACCCTATTATAATAATCGTATACGGCAACCCAATCTAAATGAACATACATTTATATTAATGAAAAAATGAAATTAATGTGGAAGAGAACCGTCCGTCCATCCATCCTGATTGATTTTTATTGAAACTAAAGCATAATAATATAGCCCAAGATCATACTACTTCAAATTAGTTAATGTATTTATGGACATTGGCCGCATGTTTCCATATTGTTAATATCTAATGTAATGTAACATTGTGATGGAGCTGGGGGGTGGAATGTGATGATTTTAATGATAGGTAAATAGGTCTGACAATATGCATTACACTCATATCACACCATCATCTATGTAGGAAACTGGGTATAATGTCAATTTAATATCGCAGCCCACCGATCAGTGGAGAAAGGATAGGAATACATATATTTTGATGTGCATTGAATCGGAATGGTATTTTAGTTTATCAACAACTAATAACGGTTTCGGAGATTGCAATATTACGAAGTACATCCGTAATTACATTTCTATTGTATTCGTGATAATTGAATTTACGTTAATTATAATGCATTGTTGTATATGTGTGCAATACACTCACACACACACACACACTCACCACCACACACTGATAGAAAAATAATACGCGCGGTGGACGTTAGTTGACGTAGGTTACGTAATGAAACGACGAGTGGTTCGGGTTTCTCATTTTACTTAAACAAGGTCCCCTCAAAATCCCCTAAAACTCCCTGAATGGGACCCGCCCTGAAATGATTCCAAATATGCTAAAAATGTTAATTTTAATGGAATTTGATTTGAATGGAATTTGATATGAAATCTTCAAACGAGTCTTCATGACAAGTTCGGGTGAATCTTACGAGCAAAACAATAACTGTGATGTCGAGGCTAATGCCTGAATGACATGTAGAGAAACAAACACCATTTAATTTATAAATTGTCTCAAGTTTCTCTCAAAATTATACGAATTCTTTAACGCAATCCGTCACTAATCTCAGGTCAAGAAGTACCACAGGAAAGTATTGAGTACGCATCATGTCGTTCTCACAACAAAGGGACGTATTGGTTTCGAACCTTAAAAGTCATGACCCATAACTCCGCTTCTGCGTGTTCGATTTGATCCAAATTTGGCCTGAATGAAGCTTGGGCTTTACATAATCGAAATTACCGAAATTGGAGCGTTGCAGTCCTTTGGAAAAGGAAGTTTATAGCCAAGTTACGAGACCTTTGTTTTCAAATACGCCATTTTGTCTTACTTGAATTGTATCGCATCATACTTATCACACGTATGCTTACGTCTCACGCATTTTCTATTCTCAATACGTGTTGGGGGTATAATTCAAACTGACCTCAAAACATTCGAACGAAAATTGCATACGTACCCCAATCCCATGTATAGCATACACACAGTACGTATATCTTACTTACTGTACGTATTCCATACATACCTGACGTTTACTATACGTCGTCTACGTATGTCTTTTTTATCAGTGTGCCACCACATACACACATTAAGTAAATGATTGTAATTCTGTTTAGCAAGCTCGTCGTCGTTGTCGTGAACAAATTTAATATCCTTTTTCCAATGGGAATGGGAGAATATCGTTGTGGAAAATATTTTTTTTTGCGAAATAATTTATGACAAAATTGGGACTGCGACAAATAATAAATTAAAAAGAAAAATTCTTTAAAATTTATCACCACTAACTAACCATAATTAATATAATTTTTAACTACGTCCATAAAGACCAATTCTAATTAAAAAATATGGTGAAAATTGCGTGTGCCCTGCTATAGTATATTGCAGTCCTGTATTGTTTTCCAACATTACTCTATGAGCTTTTCATGTATTACTTACACCAATCGTGGATATTACAATGGAATACACAGCACCAGTGTAAAGTAATTTATTTTATTTGCTTTACATTGGAATTATTAAATTTGAAAGAATGGAAATGGAAAACGAAAATGTAGGTAGAAAAACCATGTTATGCTCAGCGCGCGAGTTCTTAATTTGATTTCACATGAATGTGAGGTGTGATTAATTTTGGTTTTTGTTTGTCTTTCATATGCAAATTTGGGGGAACACGAAAAAATGTTTTTTTTTGATTCGAAATTACTTTGAATAAATCAGTAAAACTGGCCACACATAAATCTTATCTTCGGTGCGCGTCTATCTCAAAATCGAATCTCTATTCCGGATAATTTGATTAATCATCACCAAATCATGTAGATGTGCGATCGGTATCGGTACGTTGAATTTATGGTTTTGGAAACAAGTCAAACCAAATTTCGTTAACTTTATTTCATTCAGTTATAAAATAGGAAAATCACCAAATTTAGAGTGCTACTTGCTGGTCACATAATAAAGCATCGAATTACCTTAGGTTATTCTATATCACTTTCAAACTCGAATAAACGGTTGCACATAGAACATGGCTGTCGTTGGAAATTCATTACAAGTCTAAGCATAATTTGTCTGGGTTTTACTCTCTCATCATTCAATGATAGCATAGTGAAAATAGAATTTGTAACATTCAACACCTTACCCAATTTCTACCACTTCTGTTCTGTAACTTGCTTTTAATCGCAGCATTCATGGGAAATGATTCATTACCTAATGACATTTGCATGCGCACTGATTTGGAAATTCTTATTTTGACTTGTGTGATTGCATCCCTCGTCCTCGTCTCGAGTCTCGCCCTGCAAACGTCGCACTTGTCGCAATAAAATTCTCCAAACCAATACGTAATCTACTACTAATCACCATGCAATGCAGACACTTTTCATTACATGTACAATGTGCCCCCTGCGGATTGTGTAGTATTATGTGTAATGACAACTTTCCTGGATGCTCGAAGTAATTCATGAATTCAAGACAGTTTATGATACTCGCGAACTCACTTGTTTACTTCAAGCAACTCGCTTTGGAAAAAATGTAATTTTGAAAGGAGTTAGAGTTTGCGTATCCGAGCAGAAGGAATGCAGTCGCCTCGTATCACAAAATGGTCTCTCATGTAATGAATTACTTTTGCTGCATCCAACTAAATCTACTCTTTTGCTATAGGACAGTTTCAGAAAACAGATTGCTGTAATTACCTTGCTAGGGAGTTTAAAAATCTTTTACTTCATTTGTTTCATGGTACATTTTTCTATATAAAATTGCATGTCTTATTTGTGTCGTTGCTGCCGATAACAGGTAACACAGCTGTCTGTAGAATGTTCCTGCTTAGCTTCCTGTCGTGCACAGTAATGTACAACATTTAATAGCACTACGGTTTAGTATAAAGATTCTAATTTTAAAACTACAGTAGAAAATGCTAAAATCTATAAGCAATGAGTTTTCGCACACAGCTCCGACAAATTGTGCTTGTCTCATCTCTATTTTTATTGCCCATAAAAGGTGAATACTAAATTGCTTGTACACCGTATAATATCACTATGGTGAGTGCCCGGGTATAATATATGCATAAAACAGTGAGAATTATTTTCAATAAAAGACATAATTTCATTTTATTAATTATATCAAGTAAGTTTTTATTATTATTCACAATTTCTGGTTTCATTATCCTGATTTTGATAAATTTGCATATTTATTAACGATGGAAGCCAGCCCAGTATGTTTGTTTCGAATTTGGAATGGAAATTTGTACATCATATTCAATTAAATGTAAATGGATTTATTTTTATAAATTCGACGAGCTGTCGTTTTGCGAGCCGTTTTTTTTGTGTGTAAATAATTTCATTCGACTGGAATAAACTGTTGCCAAACCGGCATATGAATGTAGATCGAGTAGTATTATGTTTCTCAATTTATCAATCAGTAATTATGTTTTATCTGTAGCGATTCCATCGGGTAATTTTTTTAAAATTATCTTTCACCGGTAGCCTTTTAGTCATTTTATGGGTGAAATATGGATCCCGGTATCTAAGATCTGCTTTCTCCGAAGGATAAACAACATCAGAAGATTTTTGTGTACACGAAAGCAGAATTCTGAGCTCTGATCAAGAAAAAAAATTCAATTAATTTAACCATTCAGAGACGGCAGACGTGTCGCATTACTTTTGTCAGATCTGATATTTCGTTTGTTTGGAGTAATTAGTTCTTTATTTCATACGAGATCTACTACTTCATTTGTTGTAACATTCAACAACATTATAAGGAATGCTGGGTGCTGCTAATGGCTTATTAATTTGGTCATCGTTGTCGTTACTGCAATGTTAACAATACTGTGGGAGAGATATTTTTTTGCAATTCCGGGACATAATCATCAACTTTCCATGCATGTGTTTGATATCATGCGGGGCAAGATTTTTTTCACTGTTATCTCTGATACAACGAGCGAGAAGACTTTTTCCAACGGTATCCTCTCCCACGCTATCGAGTCATTTTTTGGAAAAAGGAGTCTAACCAAAACGAGAGGGAAATGTTCACCAAAGCTACTAATTGTTGGTCATTTGTTGAAGCGTATACAGTATATCGTAATACAACACAGCAACAGTAAAGTTAAGCAATAACGCTACCTTTACAGCAATCGGTTCACTTCTAGATCATTCAAATTAATTTGAGTTTCAGTTTTGCATTGGAAAGGTGTGATTATGGTCCAAAAATCGTTGTTCCTACAACGGTATGTATGTCGGTATTCTCTCGCACACGATGTTTTGTTGACATCGGCTTCGCCTCGGATCGTCAACTGAGGAAATTCCTTCATGTTTATCTGGATAGAAAAATATCTGTTCCAACAAACACAATCCAATTCTCTATATTCATTCCACTTACGATTACCCGCGTTGAAATAAGGCATTAACACTTTTGCGTCGAATGTGGGCCTGAATAAGATTGATTGAATATGTCGAAAAATAGCTTTCCTCCGGTGTATTCACAATTCTAATGTTCGCGTGTTCGCATATTGTATACAAATATCATACCGGTGAACGCCTAACCCACAACCTAATGTCTCTTTGTTTTCAAGTTCAGATACTTTGTAGCACAGAAAATAATAATGTGAAAACCTTTTGACTAGACAGATTTCAGTGCAGCCAACGCAGCTATTTTTGTCGATCTATTTTCATGTCATTACGTTTTGTCAGTGGAAGAAAAAATTCATTCATTTGCATTTCCCAAAAATCGAATACTGAATGAATTTTATGCCATACTACATTCTTAGCGAGCATCACATGGATCGCGTATAACTCATTAAATTCAATACACCGAAATCCTAAAAATAAGTAGACGTTAACAATTTACTTTGGGGACATTGACGGCGCGGTGTTTAAAAATAGCTGTGTCTGCGAGACCGAAAATTTACTTTTCCTCCATAAAGAAATTGACGGAATTTTTTTTTCTTCTTCTGTATTTCGTTATTTGACTGGCTGCCAGCAAATGAAGATGGAAAAAAGAATTTTTTTGCTTCTTCTTTTTATGAAAATGTTTGATAAAATAGTGGGTTTTATCTTGACGACACGAAGACGGCAACATCGTTGTTCACTTTTCTTTATTGCAAGCTTACTCAATTATATTTGAAAACTGCAGAATTTTTTATTTTTCGTGCTAAATTATTCTTCGGAATGCTATTTTTCTACTTCCATTAAATCGTTTCGCTTTTTCGCTTTTTATTTTGCTGTTTTTCTAATTGTTTTCAGTTTTATGATCAAACGTACCGGTTCTTCTTCTTATGCGAAATGTTTCATTTATAAATAACCATTCTTAATGGCATTACACTACTACGAAACTATGGACCTGTCTAAAAGACGCTTGATGTCTGCTCCGAAGAACAGACTTTTTTCTTTCAAGAATGAAAGATTCAGCATAATCAACTTTCATATCTCATCTTGGCTCAGATGCCATGCAATTGTAAAATTTAATTTTCCAGAAAAGTGAGAATTCACTGACACTTTATCTGAATGTTGGCGGTGATTTATGTAAAACTGAATTTTTGTAATGACTATTGCGAGGACGCCATCCCTCCCCATTTACTAAAACCGAATAGAATAGATAGTGCGTCGAATCGGGTCGATTAAATAAAGGAAATTTAAGCTGGGTATCTCAGAGTGCGGCAATTGCCATTTAGTTAGCAATTTAGTACATTTAGTCCAAAGAAGTGAGTCACCCCACGGAATTTTGTAGATTTAAGACAGTAGGAGGTTCTATTGGTGCTATACGTAAATCATGTTTTTGATGTCATATGAGTGCAGATTTCTTCACTGATACCTTCGATACGTTCGTTAGCGTGCGAGAAAAACTTTTCATTTTCTCGCACGCTACCTAGCCATCATCTTGGACAAACGCCGTTTATTTTTTTATAAATGAAAATCCTGCCAAGACGAGGCTTCGAATACCCGACACAAAAAGCATTCCGATCATGAGGCAACGACTGTAGCCAATCGGCTAGGCGCACAATTATATCGAACGTTTTGTTGAAGCGCATTGAAGACTTGATTTTATTCAAATAGTCTCTTCAAATCACTGGAGCAGTCTTTGATTTCAATTTTTGATTTCACGTTTGGTAGAACATTAGTTGATGTTTTGCATTGGATTGGTATGATTATATGGCCCGGATTGCGAAAAAAAGCAGTCCAGTGTCTTGTCAACCTCGGCTTCGCCTCGAACTCTAGTGCGAGAAAATACCTTCTTACCTACTTTGGTAGAAAATTACTTCAAAACTCATAGAAATGAAAAGTTGACAAAAATAGCATATGAAATGTGGACTTGAAAATTTGTGCAGTGCATCAGTTGTCTGCCCGCGATCAATAACAAGAGCAGATACTCAGGCTGAACATGTTTTGTGAACATCAGGGAAATAATACCTAAATGGTGTTGTGTTGGAATGCAACGCCATCTAGGTATCATTTTGGTTAGGATACGTTTTAATCCACGAATACAAAAAGGAATCAAACGAAGTTTGGTTGAAGTATGGTCGTCCTTTGAAAAATTTATTGCCAGCTGTTTAGGCTTGTTACCTTCGAAAGGCAATCACAATTTTCTGCGTATACATTTTGTGATTTGTCGTAGAATCGTATTTCCTTGGCGGTACACTTCCAATCAAATTATGCATGGAACATTATTCTCATTTCTCTATGACTGGTAATTTGTTCGTATTAATTCATTTAATCGTTTGCATTCACATGACATTCACGAGTGATATGAAATGAAACGAAGATTCCGAAAAGAGTACCACTTCGATCTAGTTAACTTAATTTAATTATATCGTTTAATATATGGGCGTTACAGTTACAGTTAAATTACATTTTAAAACACAGCGTACACCATTAATTAGTTTAATATTCTAATATATCTTGTCTTCACTTTAATTACAGATTCAACGCTCAATTGACAGGAAAACGTTTATTATATTTCCCGTTTCGAATATTTTATATTAGAATTAACATTTAATACTTTTGTAAATAGAATTCAGAAGTGAGAGAGACGAATGGAAGAAAAAAAGTTCTACACCAAAAAAAATTGCAATAACTTTCAACCATCAGTCGTATCACGTTTTATTCCCCTACATTGCATGAATTTGCATGATTGATTTTTTTCCCGTCGAAATTAAATTTTGTTCAGTTAAATATTCAAAAATTCGAATGTAGTGTTAGGTTCGGCATGGCAATTTTTTTTAAAGGTTAAATTTCAATTATTTATGAATACCACACTCTCGGTTAGGATGTACATTTTTTTTGCTGCAGAAATTCTTCATCAGATTGAACTTTTAGCACCGACGACGACGGCTTTCGAAAGTTTGAATGGTTTTTGGTTTAGTAAACTTTATAGAAAATGAATCTTTTAAGGTGCGTTTCCAACAGGCATAACAACGACCTATATTTCGCTGCATTAGTTGAGAATCAAAAGTCGACAGTCTTGAAATGATCATACTTTCAGGCATTTGATTCATTCTTCTTATTGGATAATTGCAACAAAAAAGTGCGTAGCGGAAATAGTAATTTATGCAACCAGTTGCGAAAAGTGGTACTTTTTGTCACTAGATGTGATGTTGTCAAACGAGCGAAGCGAGCCCATGAAATCAACGACTTTTGTATCCTGTCGAATCTATTGATTTGTCTTTCTATATCCGACCGTATATCCCAGCATACTTCGTTCTATATGACTCTTTACGCAACGCTGAATTTATTTATTTCAAATGATTTTGAGGGTCACCTCACACTAATAACGGTCTGTTTGGAAGCGAGATTCAGGAGTCGAAATCGATATTCAAATAACAATCACGAGTTCACGCATTAGATTGGTCCTTTCTGCATTTCCTGAAGTTGTTGTAAATTTGATCAGAGTTAACTGGCCATGCAACACTAATGCAAGAGGCGGAGGTCTGCATTTTCAAACGCAT
>JANTFA010140742.1:0-12265 GCA_026413405.1 Phytosciara flavipes
TTTTTTTCAAATTGTCTCTCGAAATACACTCCAAACGCTTGTGCAGTGCTTGTTCATGAAAAACACCATTTTGAGAACTGTACTGAAAGTACACTTTTGAAACTGCGATATAAAATCAACGGATCGTTTTCAATGCATGTGATATAACAATTTCCAGCTTAGAATAACGTTTTACATCGATTAAAAATAAGTTGTCGAACTGCCTAGCCTAATTGTTCGAAAGGTACATCGATCGGGTGCTTTTTGAAAACCATGATAAAACGACGTTCATTTTGAAGCTCGAAATTTGTGCACCTTTTTCTCATTTAGAACGGATCATGTGACTCGCTCGTTCGAGAATACTAATGGGTACTACGACTAACTAGACACAGACTGGCATTTCGTACGACGTAATTGTAATATGATGACAACTCCTTCAGTGTTTAATATACGATTTCGTACCAGATTACGTAGAGATTTTACCAACACACGGAAATATTTGACATTTTGTCTCTATTTTTCGTAATAACAAAGTGAAACAGCCATGCCCCACTCATTTGCCCGACTCTCTTACTCCTATAAAATCAAACATTACGTAGACCATGCAGCCATCACAATAATTACGTATTTTTGTTCGAATAAAGCTAACACGGTTAGAAGGCGCTAATCAAGAGCCCCATAAAATGTCATGAACAATTTTGATCATATTTTTGGATAAATTCGACCGAAACTCAAATATTGCCGAGCCTCTATACAAAAGTAAAGACGTACTAGAGTGCAGTACCTATGTCCACAACTTTCCGAAGCGAATACTCATATTTTTACTTTCACTTGGAAAAGAAGTGGTTAATTCGACTGCTTTTCACTACACAATTGAAGTTGCCAGTGTGAGAGTCCGCGACAGCCCTTGTGATTTGCCCATCCTCCCACCGACAGAAATGGACTCTTGATTTTGCAACTTTTTTGTTATTGTGTATGTGATATAGTTTGGCAAAGGTTTGTTTGACATTTCATATCTATTCTTATTTAAGATCATTGGGCCGAGTCTATGTACTGTTTGCAGCTCCTGCGCTGATTAAGCTTAAATTTTGCTTTCAAATTTCATGCCTTAGCCTCGAGTGAAAGCATAACCATGTCACCATGTCATGCTTGTCTCGCAACAAGAAATGTCCACAGTATCATTTTTGCACTGAAGTCACTCTCTGAAGTTACGCGAAAATTTGGAGCCTTCGAAAAGGAAATTTTTTCTACAGAAAAATGTCTTTTATTCATGTCTTACACATAGAGGTAAATAAGGATAGAGGAATTATGGGTGAAATTCAGTGAAAAATTATATCGCACACTCCACTGACTAAAATTGACTTATTCAATAGTGCAGTGGCTTCATGTACATATATTCAGTGAAACTTTGTTTGTGAAATATCAACTTCAATTTGATGTTTTGTACTTAGAAATTCATTGAAAAAGCTTTTTCATAATCCAACGTAACAATTCTGCAACTCAATAGATCATCCGATTTAAAGGATTTGAGTAAAGAAGTTCCAAATATTTGTTGACTTGACAAATTTCGAACGATTGCGCACATTTTATGGAATTTAAATTTGGCATAATTCAGATCCCATTTGCTAGTACACGAAAACGTCACTCACACATTGAAGATATAATTTTCCATTTTGATTTGTCACTTTCTTCTATTGAGAGGCGCCTTGGTCTAACGAAGCTTCGTGATTCAACTAAACTGACATCAGGTCTGCTTATTTACAAAGACATCTCAAAATTGAATAACAACTATTCGCACAGTAAGTGCGCTTCAGATTCGAAAAGAAACGCAAAAATATTTGTTTTGACGCACAGTTTTCGTATGGTGGTAGCGTTAAATTGACAGAAAGTCCATTCAAAATTCGATTATTTTTGGCGCACTTACGGCGCGAACTGCAAATGTAAGAAGTTCTAACGCTAACAACTAACACTTTCTCAAAGTGCTTGTTACCGATACGGTTGTTCTTTTAAAAACAGCCGAGCAATTGAGCGAATAGAGAAAATGTAATTTTGATTTTTTGTAATTTTTTTTTTACATTTTTTTTTGTTAATGACACTTGCCGCAAAATAAATAGAAAGAAATTTCATTGCGTCACAGTCACTTCACATTATATCCTCAATTCATAATTGATACTTTACATAAAGCCTATTAAAACCTAAACCTGAACACATTTCGTGTATTGACAAATCAAATTTCAACTAAAGTTTTTTTTTTGTCAAATTAACATCGAACACAAGATGCAAAAGAAATATTAATTAAGAAAAATACGATAGATTTAACACACTAAATGAATCGCGAGGTCCATCGACCAAATATTTAGAAAAAAATTAACTCCAAAATAATGTGTATACGGCACGGCATATCGTATATGGTATAACCTGTCTTCAAAAGCTCTAATTAGCCATGGCGTAATGCCTCTCTATAATCATTTTTTATTGCCCGATACGAAAATTATACAAATGGTAAGAAAAAAAGAAGAAGATTTATATTAAACCATAAAGAGTTTGGCTTTTGGGTCTTCTATTTACATTTAATGGCACATATAATACTAGACGAAGAGTAGAAGAGTAGAAAAATAATATCTTCAGTTCATGTCACACATTGTAATTATGAAAAATAAATAAAACGTAAATGTAAATTCAGTAGCTGGAAATTAACTGCAAATACACTTAATCGATGAAATATTTTTAATATTAGGTGGTGTTTAAATAAACTGTAAAATCCATTTTTGTTGTTTAAATATTTAATCAAATTTAACATTAAGGAAATCATCGTACACAGACAGACTTAGTGATTTGTGTAATCTTCTAACCAAAATATAATTATACATCGACTACGATATGGACGGAAAGCATGATGTAGAGAAATTTTTGGTATTAAGTTTACATGCACCATCTGACCGATGTAGAAAGCAGTTCTTCGTCAATCCTTATTAGATCAAGTCGCTTGATATGAGGTGGGCCCGTATTTGTAGTGCACGGCATGCGGCATCTAGCTGCGTGTCTATAGAAGGCATACATCTTAAAACTACTCTGCAACACTGATTCTTTAAATCATAATGCAAACTCATACCTCGTGAAAATTGCGTGTATAATTTGAAAGTTAAACTCTGAAATCCACCAAAATCAGGCGAAATTTACTGTAGATATGGCGACTGGCGGCCATTTTCTTAGTTCACCGAAAACAAATCTACAGTTCCGCGATCATAATCAAACACAAAAAAAATTCATGAAAATCGTACGAAATTTACTCGAGACTTGATCTCCTATTTTAGACTCTAAATTTGACCCTAAGTTCCGACTACGCAATCCGAATTTGAAAACTTTTTTCCTAGATTGGTGCAATCAATAACTTCATTTTATTTCCATCAAGCGAGCAAAACTGGTAACATATGCGGTAAGCCTCAATTAGACCTCACAAAAATAGCACTATTTCGACCATATCTCTGGATCAGCTTGAACAATTTTCTCATCTTCGAACTCAAACTGGCATTTGTGACAACAAAGCGAAGAAGTCCCGTCGAGATTAGTTTCGTTTTTGTCAAGTTGTCCCTGTTCACGGACAGGAATTTCTTTTATTGCTGATTTGACAACCAGGTGTGACCACAGAAGGTTTTACTCAGGTATTCGAATTCGATGTATTACAAACTTGCGAGTGAAAGCATAAGACTCTCTTACTTCGTACGGATCTAAAAATATTATGATTCAAACTGAGTAGGCTGCTATAGTATTTCATACTACTAAAAGTGTAAATTGATATCGTAACTCGATATTAAAGAAACTAGTTCTACTATAGTGCCAAAACTAGTTTTGCATGCTCACTCCAGTGGTTTTCAGTAGGGTCGAAAGCGGCATATTACGTCACTAGGGAAAACACGAAAACTGGTGATGACCCAAAAAATTTAAACTTTGTAGGGTCCACCTGCCAATGGCATTTGCGAGCAAAAAGTGAAGCAATTATACACAAAAATGCAGTGTAAATCTAAATTTTTTTGATGTTTGCTTCAGTAATTTTGTAAGGAAAGACCAGTATATATCTACTATGTCATTGCCGGCTGCTGTCTTCTCTATTAACTTTTTTTTCCGCTATCAACAGATTCGATTCATAGTTTTTCACCCTCCATCGTGTTCAGAAATTTATTTTACATCGAAAGTTACACTCCGCTCATAGTAAATTTCATAAAGCGAGAGCATCATTTGTGAGCGGACGACCTAATGTTAATGGTGAACGAAAATAAATTACTGGACACGATGGAGGTTGAACAACTATGAAACAAATCCGTTGATAGCGGGAAATGCTCTAGTTCAAAAATGCAGACCTGCAACGCAATCAATAGTAATTTACGTCACAAGAGAGAAAGTTTTTTTTTTTGGAGAGTGTGGATGTTGTGGCGCGAGCCGAAGGCGAGTGACACAATCGCACGCTCCAAAAAAAAAACTTTCACCCGTGTTACATATCATGTTTTGTATGCTCTGTGCTCCAAAAGTGTTCAGACTCGAGAGAAAGGACCTAATCTAATGCCTGAACCCATAATTCTTCTCTTGAATCTCGAGTTTTGAGTCTCAAATCTTGCTTCGAGACAGACCGTTGTGACAAGTGAAATGATAACAGTTCGTATAATTATACGAACGACTGAAGTACGAATGTCTACGCAATATAACATGAAACCTACACCCAACTGATATTTGAATATTATGTCGTGAAGCGGCATAGCTCATTAGTTTTTAAACCACCAATTCTACAAAGAAAAACTTTCCCGCACTCCAAGAAAATAACAATCTTACAGCCGGCACATATTGTTAGGATGAATGACTTGAAAAAGTAATCTCAATATTATTGTCTCACTCCATCCATAGACAACAAATATTGCATTTCATCCTTTCGCTATCTCTCTTGGTCGTCAAGCCTTAACAGAACTTGTGTATGATCAGCCGATTACTTAACATGGCTATGAATGTATGTTTATAATGAAATAGTGAGTACTCTCAAAATGCATACAGCGTTGATTCGTTTTTACTTTATATCTTACATACAACACACATAACTCAAAATTTTACAGAAAAATCAGTGCGTTCCTCTCAATTAACTCAATACACAAAGGTCAAAATGTTATCGCACTTTTCAATGCCTATTTTATACCAGATATGGTTCAAGACAGATAATAAATACATTTTATTAAAATAATTTCAGTAAAAAATATTATAAGCTCGAAACCATATTTTTAGTCATTCATTCAGTCGTTGTTAACTTACAACCTCCACTTCGAATATAGTTAGACTTCGTAGGTGTCATCGAATGTTTGATCAAATGACAAAAGAAAAATTTGAGAATTGCAACGCAAAAGAAAAAAAATTGAATCACGTCCGAGCTCGGCTAAATTGCAGTTTAGAGTACAAGCTCGGATTGGGTTTGATGTGGTAGGGATCGATAGTGTCAGGTCGCCCTGATAGCAAAACAAAAAGAATTGGGGCACGGAAGCTCCTTCCTGAGGTGCCAGGATCCTCCAAAGTTTTGCCAATGTTTTGAATTTTAGCGCTTTCTTTGATGGAATCAATAGGGTGAGGTCACTTGATGACAGAACAACAAGCATTTTCGAGTTTCTTTTTGACGGAATCGACCGTTGGACAGAACAACACGAGAACTTCATTTTCCTTGTACGAAATGACGACGACTACAATGTGCGCCACTTACAACCACTTCACCTCTAACTTCACTCCATTGAGAAGACCACACAATTTCGAAAACCTGGTCTATCGCTAATCCATTCAGGAAACCGATTGTCAGCACGATCAATCTATTTATATCTATTCTATAAATGTCGACTTTCGCGCAACAATTCTCCTCGTATTTCAGGTGACCTCATTCTAGTGATTCCATCAAAGAAAGCGCTAAAATTCAAAAAGCTGTCAAAACTTTGGAGGACCCTGTTACCTCAGTGAAAAGCTTCCGCGCTTTCGTTTGGTTTTGTCATCACCTCCTTCTATCGATCCCCACCACATTCGACCGAGTCATGAAAGTCAAAATAAGTCTTTGAAACTCATTCGGCATCCACTTCATCAGGATCATAAGTAACGAAAAGCGAGGCAGCTCTCTAGCAAAGTCACGAAGTTTCTTTACAAAATTAGAGGGATTGAAATCGGACAGTGTACCTTGAAAATATTTTAACACTGTTAGTGCTATGAAATTCTCGAGGTACACTGTACGTTTTCGATCTCTCTAATTTTGTAAACAAACTATGGCTTTGCTAGAGACTTGCGGAAGTAGTTTCCCTATAGGTTCGCACTAGCTCCGTTTAGGAACTTCACGTCTCTCTTAGCATATGTAGTATCTGCATTTTGTGCTCTAGCTTTTGCTTAACATTTAGATAAGAATCTTGAAAGAGATAGATATTATCTACGTACTCTACAACAATTTCTCATTTTTATAAAGCAAAATGAGACTAAATCTTCGACTACAGATCCGTTATGTGCATTCTTCTCTTCAAAGGTTTTTGTATTCCTATTTCCACATCAAAGCTACGCGCAATTTGTTAGGTAAATTATGCGCTACCCCGAACTGTTTCCATTTCGTTTTCAGGACCTGACCATTGAATCAACAAAATATTGTAATCCAAGAAACGAGAACGAAACAAATCAAAATGTAAACAAAATGCAAAAAAAAATGGTCCAAACTAAACATCAGACGTTTTCTGTTTTATGTGACAAAATATTTGTTAATGCTACCGGTCGGCAGCTACTATGGATAATGATAATGTCAACAACCATTTTAAATATTAAAATTACACAAAGAATGGAAATAAGCGGCTAATGCATCATCGGTCACTTTATCAACTGCATTTTATTATTATTGTGAAGTATTTTTTGAATGGAGTGTATAATATTTTCTTTGCTGAGTTGTATGTTTTGTGGTCAAATAGAACAGCTGAAAAAATTGTTTTAACAGCACTAATAGCAACAGTGCACTTTGAAGAAAAAAGAAAGACAAAAAGGAATGTTCATTACACTGAAGTGTTCAGGATGTTTAAACGACGCGACGCGGATCGATCAATGGTGCTGATGCAGAATAGTTCTGAAAACAATTTTTTTTCCGTACTATTAAGACTGTCCGTTATAACGAAAGGTATACAGGTAGCTTCAACAAAATGGATTGTATTCAAACACGTAAACGAAGTTCATACACTTTGTTTGGGTGGAGACTTTTAATTCTATTTTTGGATAATATAATTTATCGTCTCAGCGCCATGAACAAGGTTTCACTAAAATTTTTAATTCTCATCCAGAGCCCATTTAATGGGCCCCATTATAAGCTTTTTGACCTAGGGGGATTTCGAGAAATTAGCGCATTATTCAGTCGAAAATGACGTATTTTAAAGCAGGGCCGGCTTGACCAATGGGCAAAATGGACCTGGACCAGGACTCGCAATTACAAAGATTACCTTCAAAATCGAAATGAAACAGCGCAAAAGTACCGTGAAAATGGAGTTTTGTATTGTAATGGTGCAACAAATTAGTCCCATGGGCGAGGGGTGGCCTAACTTATTTAGTCCACAAAATTCGTTTGGCCATTTAGTCAATTTTGTACACTGTATCTATTTGAAATCCTAACCCTGAACCGTTTAGAGTCGTTGCCGAGGTCACAAAACTGTATAGTCGACGTTTGGCTTGGATGGTTTAGTGGATTATAGTGGCTGTAATAGCGTTTCACAACGCCGCCATAATCCACGAAACCATCCAAACCATTCGTCGCGCCGGCGAAGAAACCCAACCCAACAACAACAAGTATAGTCGACGTAACACACTTCTTGGACTAAATCGTATGGTACAATGTGTAAAAAAAACAACAACAATCGCAGCGGTTTTCGGTTATTTCATGAATCCAACACTCGACAGCATGAATTGCGCCACCCCTCGCCCATGGGTACATAGGAAGAGGAATTTATCAAAACCCGTTAAGTCCATTTTTCTTATTATTCACTAACGCTAATTTTTTTTCGCTTGTGAAACCACTCACTTTAACATCATAATCATTGTAATTATCCTAATAGTGAAATATAACAAAAGGATAAAGGTTACGTGATGTTATGAACTAACGAAACATGATAAACTTTAGCGAATTATAAGAAGAATGAAACGGCTTTTGATAAATACCTCTTCATGAGACTATTGTTCTCGATTCTTTTGTTCTATTGTTCGTTTCATTGTTCATATTGTACGGCGACTTCTTGACTGCTGTATATTGCACACTACGAGCGAGCTTGCGAGCACTTCTGTGTAATATAAACATGCGATCGTTCTGAGGTTTTCTGGTTGCTTTAACATACGTTGTGGCATTAAGGCCATTTATCCATCTAGACACTGGAATTTATTCCTCCAGACTGTCGATAAATTTATCATCTCAAAAAACTGCTGTTAAAGTGAGACTTATCTATCAACAATGAATTTGATTAATGTAATATCGGGGAGAAATGTTATCAAATGCGTTAGTCATATTCAAAAAGAAAAGACATGTCTTATCTATCAACGATCTATAACGACGTTCTGGAACTCAAATCTAACTACGAATCCAATTCCGAACTCAAGGTCATGATCTCTATGCAACAAGATAATAGTTTGTTTTGATTGTCAACATAAGTAAATTTTAGTCTAATTTGTGGTATTTTCGTGCTATGAAACAAGTGTTTTTTGTTAATTTGGAATGCGAAATATTTGGCTTTAACCAAAACCACTTTACAAAAAGGAAACGCTAAAAAGGGGTGGGAATATTACACGGTGTAATGAACAACGCTCATGTTATTCTTACACTGCCAACAGGCTAGTGCATCCGAAGTTTGTGTGTCATCGACCTGTACTATTGCTCATAAGCTCATCTTATAGTCAGTATTCTTTCAGACTCTAATCATAACGACTATAGCATCTTCCTGCAACTCTTTTGACATACCTGGCTAACAAAATCTACGGTAAAATTTAAAATAAAACACAGTTTTCATAACAAAATCCAACAATTGAACACAAAACCTATGCATGTGCATACCTTATCGAACATATGCGCTAATTCTGCTTCTACATCAACATTAACCAGACTTAAATTCCCCTAACACATTTCTGATGTGTATTCATGTCACAGCAGCAAAGTACTAATCATTAATTCTCAACCGAATATCGTTAAGACAGAGAACATCATGTCGTTCTACATTCATTCGTACGGACATGGCAATTTATCACATTAACAAAAATTTCACTTAAACATATTTGAGGTTGAGGGGTTAAAGGTATAGTCTCATTTAGAGAGGTCTTGTGATTTGTCGATTTTTTTTTGTTTGATGGGGTGACTCCTTAGAATATTTGGAATTGTGAGCCAAGAATACTCAGCTCAAAAGGAACGGAATTTCTTGGATATTTTTTGGTGTCGTTTATTGTACTTACAGATGAATTGATTAAAAATAGACTTTTGAAAATTCCACAGAAGGCTAAATTGGGTTACATCCTTGATGGTTACATTTTCAAGACATTTTTTTTTATGCGTAGGTACGCAAATTGGATATATTCAATTGACATTATTCAAGGAAATTGTCAGTTTTGGAATTGGGGACATCCATAAATCACGTCCTCACTTGGAGGAACGAGTTTCCGAAAAAGAAGAAAAAAACTACGGAGGTAGAGGTTATCCCTCAAAAAGGACGTACACCAGACGCGACAACTTCCATTCCGGCTGATGGGTGCGGGACCATTCGCTATGAGTACCGAAATTTTTTGTACCTCTTTCCAAAGTTTTGTAATGTTCGCAACATACCGTAGCAAAAATTCACAAAAAGATGAACAGTTCTAAAAAATTGAAATTACTGCCACGCATTTCGTTCGGATCTTCTAGATTGAAATTACTGGCATGCATTTCGTTCGGATCTTTTGGATTGTCTTTCGCAGCGATTTGGACCACTAGTAATTTTTGTATATTATCATTGAAAGACGAGTAATTCGTTTTTCTTTTGAAAAAATTATCCCTTAACCGTTTTGAGGTTCCTCTAAGACCATATCGACAGTGAACCAATGTTTAAGTGTTTGTAGAAGCTAACGATCACTAAAAGTAATTTTTTATGTGTGGCTCACAATTTTACGAACGCAATTGGAAAATTTTTCCATGACTTCCAGAGGACATCATTTAGGGACTCAGTGTAGTATTTCCATTCACTGAAAAAAATCTCTAGTTCTGAGTTCTAAGCCTCTAAACGTCGTTTGTATACAGTTGACTAATAACCACTGCTTCTCGGTTATGAAAAATTTCTTGTCGGTTTCATGTGATTGGCTTTTCCTCGGCCCAACCAAATTAAAAAGAGAACTTGATTTTTCATTTTCACTATCCTAGTGCCTGAACGTCTCTCTCCAATCATTCTGAAGTTTTTCTGTTATTTTACCTTGAAGCTATGAATGTGACTACGACCGAACTGAATCGATAAGTAGATAATTGTAGCGTCGCAGGCGGTTTTTTCTAATTGATAAGAAAAATTTGCTGATGCTACAAAGAATTTCACCTTCAACTAAAAGTGGAAGCTATTCTGATAGGTGCTCTTGCTCTCGTGCCTGACGTACACATATTTTTCGCCTTTGTTTCATCAAATTTTATTTTTGCTTTTGAACTCCATTTTAATTTGGTAAAAAATCAAGCACATTTGGGTATGGGAATATAAGAGGACAAGAGGGTTGTAAAAATCATCGAAAAGTGAGAACGTGATTAATGGCTGTCCCCTAGGAATATTTGGAATTCGATTCGGTTTGTTGGATTTCGTGACCGAATTGATATTTTTATCTCTCTCAAAGTTGTTAAAATGGCTCTACAAAATCTCCAGAATTTCTTCGCTTGACTTTCTTGTCGATGGGATGTTTTGTCTTACCTTAGCCTCAGTTCCGGAAGGCTTACATTCGAAAAAAAAAATGCAAACCACACTCAATGGCTTAACAGTAAATTAAGAAGGTCATTGATAAAAGCAGATAACTCTAATTCTTCAAAAAAGAAACAAAAAGACGCACTGCCTCGCAGCAGTAAATTATAACATTTATATTCATTGCGGACAGATAATGCCAACACACTGAATCGCATTTACAAAACATTATTATTTTATGAAGAAATTTCTGGGAATTTCCTTCAAACAGTAAACTTATTTTATCGTTTAATTAAAATTAAATTAAACTGTAAATGAGCATTTTATGTTAGCTTACATGCACATTGAGTGTGATGTTCATGTATGGGGGGACGGATACTAAAATACATAGAATAACGGCTGAGATTTAAAATTCTGCTATCAAGGTATGAATTCTATGACGAAATCTTGGTCAATATTTTAGAAGTGATTTGTGAAATCAAAATTTGGTTACCAATAAAGCCAATAAGGGATATGCAAACTCTGCACTTGTCAAAATTAGAGCTTATCATCGGGTCAGGTCAACCTGAAAAATTCAGGTCAAATTGAGATCATGTCACAACTAATAACCAGACTTGAAAGTCATAAGGTTGACTTTATTACTTTTCAGTTTTTCCAAATACTATGGGTTTGTTCCAAGTGCAACTTCAAATGCAAATGAAGTGTCAAACTTCATCCACGAAGCCATAACCTCAACGTTTTTGCGAACAATTTGTCAACAATTATTTTCGATCATGTCGTCGTGGATGAAGTTTGACATTTTGATATTGCACTTGGAACAAACCTATTTCTCCATGTAAAGTAAGCGAGAAAAGACAGCGGCATGCGGCAATATTAAAATATTTAAATTTTAACCGCCAAAATAAATAGAAATTCTGAGATGGTTAACGTAACGTTTTAGTAGCGGACCTATAGAGTATTTGGTCATCTGGTCGTATCAGGTCATCTGGTCATTAGATAGTATCAGGTCATTTGAGGTCATGACTTGAGTTCAAACCCAGTTTTTTTATCAGGTTGACCTGAAATGACCTGTCGTAAGATCTAGAGTAATAGTTTCCAAGCTTATTGCTTAAATACACACTCGTGATTTGGACTCGTATCATAAAATTGTCCCTTATGTAACGTAATCTACTATTTTCTGTCCATTGAGATAACATTTGAAGTTTTTACTATGACTAGTGAGTGGCATAGTAACACTATAACTGCAGCCCTCTTGTTGTATTTGTATTTTTAATTTTATTTCAAAGCTGTTTCACTCAAACAAAAATTAATACCATTTTTCAGTTGAGAATAGAGTTAGAAGTTTGATTGAAACAGTGTTAATTTCAATCTAA
>JANTFA010140753.1:0-22361 GCA_026413405.1 Phytosciara flavipes
AACTATATTTATGGTGATAAAAAAACGCGGTCATATTGAATTATGGTTTTTTAAACGAAATAGGTTTTCTATTCTGGGTACATGTACCACGTATAACCTCTAGCATTCTTTTTTCCTCCTCTTTTTATTATTATATTGACTCCACATGTAACGATCGAATATATTATTTTGTTAGAAAGAGATTTTTAGTCTTTTCATTTAAAAATAAACGAAAGATTAATCTCTGCAGCTCAACACTCGAACGCGACGCAATGAAACACTATATGTGTGTGTCGTTGAATTAGTTTTTTATTCTTTAAATTACGTCAGGTATATATGACTTTTTCGATTGAACTTTTCTTTCCTTCTTCATGATTCAATAAATACCATCCATAAATCCAAAACATATAAATTACCAATTTTATATAAAGAGAGTTCACATGTTCGTTCGGTCGTTGTTCGTTCTACCTGAATTCGTATGTATGAAGATCATATGAACTGAAATTCTTATAGGAACATAATGTTTCCAATGAAAGGTAGAAGCGACAACAGAAGTCTTATCTATTCGGGAAATATGAGCTAACTAATCAGAATAGTGATTTTGATGATTTCTTTCGTCCTGCAAATTGAAAAATTCTTATCAAAAATCACTACTGAGTATAGGTAAGGGAAGAACGCTTTTAGTTCTGTTTGCTTAAAATGTTTATTGAACCATTCTTCCATCAGCACCACTTCCTTTTTTCAGCCTGTTTGTATCCACTGCTGAATGTAGACCTCCTCGATTGTCTTTTTTTTTGTGGTTATAAACGTAGATAATTTATTTCAAACTTTGACATCTAAAGTGATCAATTATGACATGTTATAAATAAAAAATTTCTTCCATTTTCAAGTTTTCCGGAATTGTACCCATTACACATGCTGCATTGTGTTGTTGAATTGCTAATGAAATACGTTGATAAAGAAATTGTGTGCATCTTGGGTCACCGGTAATTTTTTCCAATCTTTTAGCAACAGATGAGAAAAAGTCTTTTGCTTCCTTTGACCATGATCCCATTGTCTCTACAGCCAAAGAAATGAACTTGTAATTTTGACTTTTGATTTTTCCCCTTACTTTGGTCTTATTTCGCGTGTGGTATATGTTATGATCGTTTATACGACACGTTGGGAAATTTTCGTTGAAGAACTAGACTCCAATTTCATTTTATAGCCTGTCACAGACACCAAGCATGCCGAAGATATTTTACCGGGTCTATTACTTCGTTTGTTGAAAAAAAAATCAAAATGTTGATCTGAAATCTTTTACTTCAATGCCTGGAACATTCATTTTGCTTTACAAGACGGTACTAACCAATAATTTTCCATTTCTTTTTTGTCGTTGTTATCGATAACAGATTCATACCCGTCTGTAACATGTTTTATCGAGCGGTTAGCTCCACTATTTGTGAAAGTACTAAATCAAAACGACCGTTCGTTTGTAGTATAGATCTCAACTGAGTAAGGCATGTTCTAAAATTCAAAATATCAGAGATTCCTCAACTATGGCTATTTCCAGCAGTTATTCATTTTACTTCTTGGAATCTCTCAAAACTCAATGGAATTCTACAGCACAAAAAAGGCATTCCTATGAAATTCTTGTGATTTTAAATTCGCAGAAGTAATGTGGATTGCTGCAGTGTAAGGAATAACAAACATAACCACGCCGTGAAAGTTTTGTTCAAAATGCAAACACCTTTTCCACGTTTAACAAATGAACGATAAAACGTGATACTGGTCGATTTATGACATTGATCGAATTTGGTTTATAAAGAATACCGTGAAACCGTCCATGTCAATGACCCTCTAACGATTCCGAAAAAAAACAGGAACGTCAAGAGAATCCCTATAATTATGCTCATTCTTTTCCTTCTATTGTTTCAAACACAGTGTTTGACACAAAATCGCTGCCTCCAGGCTACACAATTATAAAACTCTAGCCAACACTCATCAGCTTGTTATCGTAACACCTTCAATATTATCGATAAACAGATGACTAAGTCATTTTTAAAAGGTAAAATCTTTTTCACACCATATTTGCACAAACTTTCCGATCGCCTATAACACATCGAATCCATTAAATAAGTTCAATTCGATTTGATTTACAAGTTTTGTGTGGATTTATTAAAAATGCCTGAGGAAACTATTCGATTACATAAAATGAATTCGAAATTTGTTGTGGCCTTGGTTAAGTATAAGACTTTGTGTTTTCCTGACTCAAAGGGCGATACAATATGCGCGTCGTCAATTGCTTGAAACAGCAAAGTAAAAAAAATTTTGAATTTTATTTTTTACACGAAACATAAATTTTAATTTTCTTCTTTCTATTCGCTCTTTTATCTCATCAAAAATATCTTTCCGTTTTGATATGCAGATCGTATTTTTATATGAAACTCTATAACCCTTAAATTGTCTGATTATAAAAATTTCTCTAAATGTTTATGCGGGGCCTACAGGCATGTGAATAAATTCCATTTTCTATTATTCAAAAAGCCAAAACATTGAGGGGTTGATACATACACACAAGAAAGAAATATCTTACCAGTCTCACTACTGTCTGTCATTGCCTAATGCCAGGAACACACAGTGGAAATGGGTTAAAACTATTATTATTTATTAGATTTTTATTTTTTATTACTTTTTGGTCGTTCGTTGTTGTTGTTCCATATGAAAGGGATCACTTTCAAAATCTTTTCGGATTAAAATTTGAATCTTGTATTGTTATGAATACGGAGGATTAATTTTGGAGGAAAAAAAAGAAGTTTTTTTTCTTCTGCTTCATCAAACTGAAAGTATACCTCCACACATCAACGATAGAGAGAAAAAAGTCTCACTTTATTTGGCATAGCCTATAGCAATCCAAAAATGCTTTCCTATCAATCGAAAAAAAAAGTTCATTTCATTCGAGTCTAATAACTGAACGACATATCGTCATTTGATTTAAACGCAGATAACACTTCGTTTTAATTATACCGTAAGTAGCGGGTCATGTTTCTACCATTAAAATCTATCTACTCAATTGTTCCACATTTCCACTACTAAACCATACAATGTATGGTCCATACATCGATCGTTTCGAATTTTGAGAGAAGTGTTTTTTTTTCTTTTTTAACTTTAAGATAATACGTTTAACAGTCCATATAAGATAAAATCTCATCTAGATGAAGAATGTGTGGTGTACACACTTTTGAAGAAGATATATAAATTGACTCTGCTGCTGCGCTGTTTATATTGTCGTGATGTGTAGAGTTTACAGAGTATGTATCCACGAGATGCAAACCAACCGTCGATCCAGTCATATTAGCCGATTGAAGAAAGTGTCGGCGGCGTAAGCCGATGAAAAATTGAAATCGGCGGCGACAAAATGTCACTGGTTCGCTGAGCCGATTTTATGTCCAAGACACACGAGCAATTTTCCGTTACTGAGTTCGACAGTTGTGCTGCGGTTTCCATTGTAGTTGTACTCATCACATGTTAACCAATGTAAAACAAAACGCAGCATAATTGTCGATCCAAGCAAAAATTGCTCAGCTTAAAATTTTTGTATTTTAAAGTTTTACTATTTCAAGACTGGTGTGGAGATGTTTGTTTTCCGAAAATCCAGATAAAGATCCTGGCCATAAGAACCGACTGAGTCAAAGCAAAGGCTCAATCGCAAACTTTCCAGGATTGCCAGCCGTTCCTGAGTTACATAAAATTTGTCAAGAAATCGAATTGGGTTTAGTGAACACGGAACTGCACCTTGACAATAGCCTGCCGGCCGCTTTCTTGTAGACATTTTCATGAAGTGGGCTAGCGCTGTTATTTGACTCTGTAACATCTGCCTTCACGTTGATATAATCCGTTTGGCATAAAAAGACTTTTGAAACTCGATTTTCCGTTACAAACATCAGACCATAGCTTTGATCAGCTGTATGATGCTCGGAACTCAAGATCTAGTAGGATCGTGTCACTAATTTGTCATTGTCTCTTTGAATTGGATAAGAACTTGGAAAATATCAAAACATAACCTCAATCCTTACGACAGTAGTTCATTCTATTAATGAAAATACTCAGAGAATAAAATTCGAGAGTAGTCTGAACCGAAAGCGTTGTACTCGAGGTGCGCTTTTTGATTCAATGATGTGTCCTATACTCCATTTAGGGAATGTACTTGCCCGAGTAAAAATAAAATTCTCAAAGTGTCGAAATACGTAGTCTCACCTATTGTTCTCCGAGACGTGAGACTACGTATTTCGACACTTTGAGACTTTTATTTTTACTTGGGTACGACACACCATTGAATCCAAAAAGTGCTTCCTTTTCGAGTCGTTAGTGACTTTAGTCTTATGACAGGGCTGAAAAAGCGTGTCGTCATTTATGTACGACCCCTTACAGTTTTCCCAATAGTTTTCCCAATAGGCAACATGTAGACCACGATGTGATAATGCCAATTATTAGAAATATCGGCTGTAGAGGCGCACCGACTTTCAGCCAGCAGAAATCATCAAGTCGACGGCTAACACGACTGTATCGATCGATTGAAAGTTTAAGTAGATTTTAATTAAGTCTCTCGCGTGACTCGGAATATGATGAAGTTTATGAATGGGATTAAAGGTGAATTTTCAATATAAATAAAATTTCGATCATCAGTCGGTGTGCGGTTGCATTTCCATTTTCTCAGCCTCTTTTGTGGATTTGTAAAACTTTTTAATTAGAAATTTTTGTTCCAAAAGAAAGAACTTTTGGGCGGTACAACGAAAGTTGAGAGAAACAACTGGATGGCATTTTTTCTTCTCAATATCACAAAACCACAATAAAAATGAAATTCATAAAAAGAAAAAGTTTCAATACCCAGCACACAGTATGTGTGCATTTTAATTGTCGCAGAAATCTACATTCCCATCTCCACTATAAACGTATTAATGACCGACAAAATGAAAGCAACTTACATGCACCACTAAACGAATTATAAATCCATACCATACAATAATGATGAATCACTTGCAGTGATGAATGTCACACAACTTTCACCACTTGAACACAATTGTAATTGCACATATTAACAAAACGCACCTATAATTTCAATGCAAACGTCTCTCATTAAAAGGTCTTCGTTTTGGTCCCTATGTGCTTGCTACCAGCGCAGCGCGCGGTCCACGGTCATATTTTTCTCGAGAGTCCCTTTTACAAATTGCTAACCGAATTAGTATTTTGTTGTTGCCGACCTAAGTCTTTTGTCTTACGATATTTTTATATATGTTCACTCTGTGTATCGGTGTAACATTAACCAAAACGAAAAAAAAATCGAAAGACATCGTTAAACCGACGAACCTGTTTTTTTTTCTTTGAAAATATTCTTTGGAAAAAAGGGTTCATGTGTTCACGATCACGTACTTCTGCACTTGTTAATTATGAGATTCATCTCGTTTTTAGCATGCTTATAATCAATCATGCGAGAAAGTGTATAACGAATCAATATTGAAAAATGCAGACGCAGTATTTTAATAAGCGCTGAGGAGCTGCAGTGTTTAGTATAACATGACTATTGCATGTAGAAATGTGAGGAGGTTTTTTATTTCTTTCTTTCTTGTGGTCTTCATAAATTATTAAATTTTAAATGCGCTGTAATGAAACGGCTAAACATTAAATTATGTGTTAAGAGTCATCAGGCGAACAATCGATCTAATCAATTAAATGTAGCCGCACTTATTCCGCACTGTAAATCATTTTCTTGTTTTCATATATTCGTGATTGTAAACACTGCAATCACATTCACAGCAATGCATATCTGTGTACGTACATGAGTGTATGCACCACACACCACCACCAAAAAATTAATTACCATGCAACAGAGCATAATAGAATTTCCCTTCTTATCTATTTATTTCAGTTCCCCTGCAACGAAATTGAATGGACAGGCCACGCCTATAGACGTATCTGGCCTATCGCAAAATGAAATACAAGGTCTATTGCTCGGTGCACACCCATCGTCACAGAATATACATGTGAAACGTGAACCCGAAGACTTACGCAAAGATCCGAAATGTTCACGCAATCAAAAGGTAAGTGGAAATGAGTTCTTTACACAGTTTAATGAGGGAGATTTATTGAGTTTTTTTTTTGTTTTTTATATTTTTGTTTGCGTTTTTACAACAATCTGATTGATATATTGACTGGTGTGATAAGTAGTCCAATTGATGTCAGGTGCTTTTTTTTCGTGCTTCTCGCATAGACTTTTGAATTTATGTATTTAGCGGAGAGTGTAGGTAGAGCGTTTATGTTACGTTATAAATATATTAGCCGGTTTTTTGTCCGCTGTTGTCGTTGTTGTTATTCATCATATTACTAATGCAGACAATTTCACTCGGGATTAACACTAATCGGCGTGTGTTTGAAGAATGATTGCAGAAATGTAATTTGATTGATTAATATTCGGATTTTTTTTGTTGTTGCTGTACTTCTCCTACCTACTTATAGGCGAAACGTTATTTTGATTCAATTAGACATTGAGGTTTTGTTGCATATTCAATATGATCTATCGAATTACGCAGAGTGTCAGAGTTTTTATGTAGAATGTAATGCGTACTGAGGCTGAGGCTGAGTTTTTTTTTCTTCTTTAGGAATTTTTTAAACTTTCAATCATTGAGCTGTCGTTCAATGTGTACACATGCTTAGTTGAACGCGAACACCTTCATTGTTCATGTGTCATACGTTCAAATGATTGGACTCTTAGAGGTTCCTTTAAATGACGAGCAATCGCATATTTGAATCTAGTGCGTAGACGTTATATTTGCATGGCCACTAGGACGGGTAAAATATGTACTCAAATCAATGAAGTAATAGATTCTCTTTCAAACCCATTTGTTAACGATTGAAGTACTAGATTATGTAGGTGAGTGAAATACACAATCTTGGTCTTACAAATACAAACAGTCCACGTACCAAAACATTTGTGTTTTTTAATAAGAACAAAGTCAGTCTGCGTAAGTGTCACTTGTTTATACGCGAATGTATCAACAGATGTTGTGCTAGATTGCTTGCAACATCACATGCAATGCGAGATCGTATTTATTTGTTGTGATAAGCTAGTCCATTGGTATGGCAATAGCGAGGGATTTCCACACTGTTTCGAACTGTAAGATGTTCAAAGCATCCTTCGACGTTGTTTATTGATCAAAAATTAACTCAAAAAGGCCATCTGAACAGGCCATGGCGCTGTAGTCATACTTTTTGGCATGCACATTTCTAGCGAATTATAAACGAAATGAAAAACAAGAATTTTCAAACCGAAAAATCACCAGACATGTTAACACATGCGACTTTGTGGTAAAGCGAACAATATGGTGGTAACCCGAAACAGAATAACACATAAACAAGTGCTGGAATGACTGTATATGAAGCGAATGTTCAGGGAAAAAGCTTTACAAGCTCACACAAGTTAATGTATGTTGTCAGGTTCTAACATAGAAAAACCGATATATTGAACCGAAGTACACAGAGATCATTGATAATTTTTTCAACGTTGTTGTCGGCTCCTTTCATCATCACTATCCTCACTAGCCGGCAGGCAAACTTTCCAAAACAAACTAGAGCGGACATGAAAATCTGGTCCCATTTCACTCGACTCTACATCTCGGTAAAGTTTTCTGACAATTTTGAACTAATCTCAACTTGTTGATCGGCTTAAAAAAGAACTTTTTAGTGAATTGCTTGGAAGTATAAAATTCTGAATTCTCTTCTCTATTGCGTGACCGCGATTTGTTTTTGATACAATTAACTGTAAAGAACATGTTACACTAATTCCTAGAGACATTAAAAAAAATGAAAGAAATGCGACGATAAAAGAAACACACAAGAAAATGAGAAAAATTCACATGACACACAAGTGGTGTGTATGGAACATGTTACACAAATCTGATTTAAAGCCATAATAAAAGTCATCATAAGAATGGTAACAATAAAAGCAAGTTATGGCACTTTGACCTAACATCTCATTTGAACGATTATAAAATGACAAAAAACTCATCAAATATTGTAACCGACCAGGTCAGACTCATTTCTCATATATGATGAGAAACAATGATGGCTTTAAATAGGAACAACACCGTTTATCATCTTCAACCGAAATTATGAGTCTTATGTCTTGCTTAATGTAAAGTGCTTTTAAACGAAAATAATAAAAAAAAAGATTTTTTTAAAATTTCACTAGAATTTTCCCGAAAACATTAGTGGACTTCGCTACCAGAGAGACTAACAAATATTAAAATCATAAACGAAACAAAAGCATAAATGAATACGAATAAAAATGATCCATAAAAAACCCGACAAAAGATTAAACTTTCGAGATTGTGTATAAAACGGCAAACGAACAATTTTTTTTCTTTCTTCTTTTTTTTGTATTGTCTTATTTAGATCAAAAAGTAATCACGTTGCTCTGCTACTGTCAACAATATAAACCATTTGATGGTTAACATCGAATCAACTGATTTACGCGCAATCCACAAATTCCTCTGACCAATTTACTCTTCAACGTTATGTCTACGTACGGACAATCATTTTTTTCTTCTTTCATTTTCTATACACATAAAACATTAATATGTGCGAGCTACTGGAAGAAAGATAAACACACAGTTGAGAGATGGGGAAAAAACGAGTTTTCTGTTTGGAATCAAAACAGAAGGAAAAAAATTGAAAAATAGTTTTCGATCAAAGAATTTTTATTATTTGAAAAGACAACTGTTGCTCAGAGACATATATGTAGCCGTACATATGAGACGCGATTCAGCGAAATAATGTACGCGCAAAAAACCAAACTAACTATTCGAATGGCACTCTTCTTTTAGTTAGATTTTATATTGTTTGAGACTTGTTGCGCGAGTGTTGAAGGCCTGATCATGATTATGTTTGAGCATTTGTATGAAAATAAGTTTCCCCTAACTCTACAACACTTTGTTGTTTTTAGACCCATACGAAGTGCACGTTGAATTCGAATCGCTGAGTAAGGGAATACCTTCTGGGGTCACCCTTAGATGGAAGGATTGATAAGATGACTGTCTGTGAACAATCTTGATGAAACTTTTTCTCCTTGATTTGTATTTACAAATGCCAGTTTAAGTTCGAAGATGAGCAAAATCGGTCGAATCGATCCAGACAATTTGGTCGAGTTAGGGGCCGTTCATAAATGGCGTCACGGGTGATTAGAGTCCGAGAAAACGTGATGGTTCTTTTTTTTAAATAGCTATCCCCCATAATACTGTCGATGATTTAGCACGGAGGCCTCCATTGGGCCTAACAAATTTGCGTCAATTTTGAATATTTTTGCGTGATACCTCCTCGTCACGCAAAAATAGTCAAAATTGAGTGTCAAAAAGTCTCTAAAATAGTGCAATTTTCTAGGTATTGGCAGTGTTAATGAGTGGTGCAAATGAAAGGTATTGACTACTCCAATTCAGGATATTTTTTGTCAAAATCGGATCACAGGCTCAAAAGTTAGAGTCCATAGAGTGAGCTCAAGTCGAGCTACTTGGCCGTATAGTGAAAGCAGGGCTTTTGGCCGATTTCTCTAGGAAATTTTATTCAACTTTCATGATTTTTTTTGTTTCAACGCTCATGACCGTAAAACGGTAAGACTGTTTCCCGTGACAGCCAGAGGCCATCTTAGCTCAGAATAACGTGAAAGGGCTCTGCCTCATTTTCGGGCTATTGTTGGTTTTTTTCACAGAAAAATGATGAGTTGGTACGCCTGCGGTTGAGTAGAATGAGTATGTCAATGACAGTTGGTACGACTGTGGCTAGATAGAAGCTTGTGAATTGTGAATGACAGTTGGTTCTTATGCGAGAGAATGAAACTAATATTCTATGTAATTCTCGCAAATTTTTTCAAATTCTCTCCTACAGGAACAAACTGTCATTGACATGTTCCTTTTATCCAACCGCAGGCGTACCAACTTACTATTTCTCTTGTGAAAAAGATCAAAAATAGCCCGAAAGTTAGTATTTTTGATGAATCTTCAAAGGTGTGACGTCATTTGTGTACTCCTCCTCATTTCTATTAAATTTCACCCGAATTTCGTAAACTTTTTTCTTCTGTTCGAAAAGTAATAAAAACCGTGAAGTAGTAGAATCGGTGAGCTTAGAAGATGACCACCAGTCCGCCATTTGGGGTTTTAGTGCTTTTTGCCGGAATATCTCGGGTAAATTTGTCATGACTTTGGTGAATTTTCAACATAGTTCAATTTACCAATGAGTCTTCGTACGGGACTTTCAAAATTGCTCAAAGCAATTTTAACAAGGGATTAGTTTGAAATGGAATGACTTAAAGAAGCAGTGTTCCAGAGTATGGTTTCTAGCCGTACGAAGTAGCTAGTCTATATTGCACACTATTCCTACGGGTCTCCCTTATGTTCATAAAATGTGCAAAGGCTTTTCATTTGTCGGAACATAATGTAAGTTTGCTGTTTATTTACAATATTATGTGTACGGGGTTATTGGATGTCTCATCATTTTCATACATTTTTCTTTTCACTCCAAATCACGACGATGACGACGTTCAAACATTCGGTCGGTATATATGGTGTACCTGGCCGAGTGTATAGTATAATATTGTGTCTCTCTAGTGTTGTGTTACTCCGCATTTAAAACTACACATAATTTTTATTACATGTGACATAGAGAGGTGTTATTTTTTTCTTCACACACAAATGTGTACGTATAGCTTGTGGAATAGCTATACCTTTTTCCATGTGTATATCCGTAGGTATAAAATATTTTATACACGCATAGTATTATGCGGATCGGACACAAGACGAGCGTTTTGGACTTGTTTATAATAAAGAAAAGAAAAAAATTATTTTGTCGGATTTGTAGTTTATAGTGGATATAAGTTGATTTAGTCTGTCACAGAACGTTGACGGAACAAGATCAACAATTTATTTGAAATAAAAATTATTTATTTTTTTTTGGTTTAATTTGACCATCAAAGCGAAACAGGAAATCGGTTTTTGTTGATACTTTTCATTTTACATATTGGGTACGAAGGACATGAAATTGTTACATTGAATGTGGAAGAGTTTTTGATTTTAATTTGGTTAAAACGTGTACTGCATCCCATCAATCCGAATAGTTTGCCATTGTATCTATGGTACAACGCATCTGGGGTTTTTCGCGCATTTTATTATCAACCATATCCGTTCCGGCATTTCTTCGTTATTTTTGTTTGTTGATTTTCTTTCGTTATTTTTTCTTCAATTATCTTGAGTGTTAATACAATACGCGTGTGTTCAACTGTTGACATTACCTCATACCTATGGAATATAAAATCAAAGATAAACAACGCTCACAATCTTAATGATTAAAAAATAAAAATAAAAAACTTTTTAAATTTAAATTAAATTCGATTTAGCGAAAAAGAGCAGTGTGTGTTTCTCATTAAACCGATCGGCTTGGTATAATGAGCTGCTGTGTGACATAAATATATTCTTTAAAAATTAATGAATGTTTATCGGGTTTATCGGATTTTGTATGTGTGTGATGGGGTTATGAATTATTATCGTACAGACAATAAATTATTATCAATTTTTGTTGTAATTAATAATTTAAATTCGAATCGACCGCTTTAATGATTTTTATAAAAACAAAGACATTGGATTAAGCCATACCCAGCAAATGATTGCAGCTGTACGAGAAGCGGTTACATTGATCAATAACATATATATTGTGAACATACACAGTTTGCCTCTGATTGTAAAGTGTTAATGATAAATCCAAGAAATTAAAATAAAAAAAGCGAAAAAGAGAAACACACCTCATTACATCGTGTTTGTGTGTGGATACTGTGGATATCAATTTTAATTGGATTAATTAATAAACGAAGGTTTGTATTATACCAGAAATCAGAGGAGACGTTATGGAATATTAAGTTCATATCATTGCAACATAGTTAACACTCACCAATTTTGTTTTTGTATACGTTGGGTCAGTCGGTTACGTACATTAGAGAACGTCAGATTTTTCGAACGCTGAGTTATCGTTCAATCAATAGCAATAGCAATAAATCCGACCGATGAAGGTGAACAAAATAAATTTTACTCCACGGAGTGTTTCGCAAGGGAGATAAGTCGGACGTTATTTCACTCTGCGAATTTTGGTTTTGGTTTTTCGGTTGCTTTGTTGAACCGGATGCCTTACGTTTCTGCGGGCTATCCACTCAGTGGATTATATCACTCGTCTTCGGCTCGAAATACTTCCCCTTCGTAGATAACCAAGTTATTTCATAGATGCTTAATAAGCTATTGACTCGATGCATTTTGATCCAACAAAATGTCAGTGTGTGAGGCATGGACTCCGGTTAGAAATTTGTTGTTGCGAGTGATGGAATTTTTCAGTACTAGTCTAGAGCTTGTCCTAAACGAGGCGAAGCCGGTTAGAGAGTAGGACAAATTTACTACGTGTCCTGCAAAAATTCAACTCTCATCACCAGTGAAAAACGTCAGTCTTCTCAAGGACAAAAATTAGTTTTTCAGTTCTAAGAAAGAAATTACTCTAACGAGATATGTCTCCACTCTACAGAAGTGCACCGATTTTTTAAAAATAAATTTGTTTTGTTCACAAGAGAAGACATCCATTTTCACCCATTCTACAAGCGAGAATAACAATAAACATGTCGGGGTTCCCGTTCCAGGGTAACTAGAACTATTTGTTTGGGTGTGTTTTCGAACAATAGAATATTTTGAAAAAGCTTAGAATCAAAAAATTTGTGTCGGCCAATTCGTAATCTTGGTATGTCAAGCCTGCCTAACTGCAAATTCCTCTTCTATTTATTCAGTGAACAGTATAACTCGCTTGAGTCCCTTGGTGCAATTAACAAACATTCGTGTGGTTCATGCACGGCTTTATCATCTAAAAAAGAAAATGATTTCGAAACAACAAAGCCACAGTTCTGACACAGTACAGTTTAAACGCGTAGCCAATAACGAAATTAAAAATAGAGAAAAATTTCAGGCGAGTCTTTCCTTGAAGTACAACATAGAGACGCCGTTTCGTCACTAGTTCAATTCCATAAAATTCCCGTGAAATTTATGTGGAAACAGTACACTGTGGGGAACCCGTCAGTGTCAAGAACTTTATGATCGGTCTTTTTAACCATCACATTTGAACAAACTCGGATTGACATTTGAACAGTTTTGTACAAAAAAGAATCGCTGCATTTTAGAGTCATTCCATAGAACAATTCTGTTCTTAGAATAATGACTTACTTTGAATAAAAATAGCTAACAACAATTTCTTCGACTAATTGGACTTATATCTGCCGTTTTATTGCACAGCAGATATTTCCACTGGTCAAAACTCTTCGGAAAGTTCTTTGTTAACTAGAATTTACCGGAGTTCTGAAGTGGTGTATTAAACAATGACAATATGTTTGCTTAAAGTCTATCGAGTCAAAGTTTATTTAACCTTTCAGAATCTGCTATCGACCAAGATGACGGTAAGCAACTGACTTGGTGTAGCATTACCTATGATACACAAATTTATGTTTTAACAAATGAAGTAAAAAACCCTGAGTATAACAAGTACTTCAAACAATCGAAGTAATAGATTTGCCTAATATTTTCGCCAATACTTCTGCCCATCTATTAAAGAATGAATGCTTGATCGATAATTCAGCGTTCGATAAATCTGACATTCTCTATAATATATCAGAGTTCAACACTCATTCTAGTTTACCAAAGTCATATAACGAAAATACTCTTTTGTGTAATGCTTTTTTTCCTTCTCTTGATGGAATATTAAAAAAAAAACACCAAATGCGCAAATAAAAAACATAAATTTATCTGAAAATTATCATCATTTCCTGGAAATGTTTACAATCGGCTATCCAGCGAAGACTTCTTTTTCTTCTTCTTCTCCGTCATCATCATCATTCAGACAATCAAAATATAAGAAAAAGAAGAAAAAAACCTTTCAAAAATCAACAATAATATGGAGAAATAAAAAATTCAATAAATTTTATTTGAAAAATAGCCATGCGACATTAAAAGCTAATAAAATTATATTGTTGCTGTGTATGATACGGCCAAACAAAATATAAAAAGAGGAAAAAAATTAAGACAACAACAAAATTATAAAAATATTTTAACAACAACAACAATAACAACAAAAAAAACCAAATCATTTAATTAACATACAACACAGATAGAGCCTAAGATTTCTGATGAATAAATATCAATAAGATTGTGCTGTGCTGTTGCTGCGGCTCGGCTGCTGCTGCTGCTGCCACTCTCAATATATTATTCTATACGCTTTTTTTCTGTATTTTAATATAAATGAAATAAGAAACTATTTGAGAGAGACCTTGAGATCGGAATAAATTATGGGAAATTAAAAATACCCAATGGCCATTTTGATATAAAATTAATTTTTTTTCTCTTCGCTTTTCGTTCAAAAATCAAATTAAATGGAAGAATTTATTTCATTTGTGTGAGATATACCTCGGGTATATCTGCGTAGAAGAACTTCTGTCAGAATTGCCTAATGATCGTGATAACGCCAATTTATTTATCTATCTATCACTGTTGTTGTGTGCGATGTGATACATTCATTCTAGCACGCTAGAGCCTCAAACCGTCAGATTGTATAGCAAACGAAAAAAATTATCTTCTACAGACTAACGTTACGCATCATTTTCGTTTTAAACGAAATTATATTTACAATTAGAAGTTTACTCTTGAAACCTAATTAGCTTGTGCGATAGAATTGAATTTGTATTTCCATTGATTGGCATCCGAAATACCTCTCCACTTGTCTTTGTACGAACGTTTTTTTCGGTAATGATACAGACCTTCATTCAGCTGTATCATGATTACCGAGCACCGAGGGGGTAACCACTGGTGGAAGTTTTGAGACAGGCCAGACAGAAATTTCTTAAATTTAGTGGAATTTTCGGAATTAGTGGAGTTTTTGGAATCAGTGGAATATTTTTGGAATTCAGAAGAATTTTTCCCTCCCTGGAGCGGTGTGGGGGATTCAGAATAGATTGTAAAAATCTGTAATTTCATCCTTGATTTTTAGAATTTTTTCGGAAGGTGTTTCTCGACTCCTTGACGTCGCCCGGGGAGCCGAACTGGTTAGCTCGAGCATTTCCTGTGACGTGTTAAATTTTACAAATTGAAATGGAGTGGAATTAAAATGGAATTTTTGAAATTGGGTGGAATTTCCGGAATTGAAAAATGAAAATGGAATTGTTGGGACAGATTTTCATCTAGTGGTCACCCCATCGATAATTACGTAATTTTTCAAATAATCAAAATGTTTGCTCGCAGTTTTTTCTTTGCATTATGCGAATCTCAATTATTTCTCTACAAATTGCGCATCTAAGAAATATACACTCAGTCAATCATCTGCATCATTTTTCTGTTGAATACTTTTGTTTGTTTATCCTCACCCATGATCTGACTAAAATAAATTTGCCCGGAAAGTATTACACACACCGAAATGCTTTGAATCGCGGTGACATAATTTAAATTTAACAGATTGGAATGATTGGTTTCCGCACCGCATAAATATAGCTGTAAACGAATGATGATCACAAACTCAGATTTTATTTTAATTGTCTCAATGATGAATTGATGTCTTTGACTTCTTCATCCTCATATATACTTAGATTGACCTTAGAAGTCTACCGTTCGCAGAACTAATTTATTTCGGAATATTTGATGGTTTTGCCGTTTTGGTATAGATTTCAACTGCTGATATGATTTCGATATTCTGAGTTCATTGATTCCTAGCAAGGTCTATAACTTTATTGACGATAAATGGAATCATTCCGTATGTGGAGCGTCTAGCAGGTAGCAGAGTTATAGAATCTTGATTATGCCAAATAGAGAATTTTTTCTATGAGCTACATCTCACTGTGACTTCAATCTAATATGATGTCAAGAACAGCTCATCGAAAAATTACAAACTTCTAGTACCCTGCTAGATGCTTTGGTCATTGACATGATCAGGGATGCTGAAATATGCAAACGAACTCTTTAATCAAAATGAATTTGGAATTTCAAGGAAAAATGTTTTATCATGAGAATCGAAACTCAATTAATAAGCCGAAATGTGATGAGTGTTAAACAATTGTTGGTCAGAAGATTATTGTATAAATATGCTAATTAACCCGCAGCTCGTGCGGCTTGAACAAATATTGAATGCTCATGATCAGGCTGACATTAAAAGTTAACAGAATTTCCATACATTAAGACAAGCCATCTATCTTTTAAATGACAGAGTCGTGTCTTCGGAGTATAGTTTCAAACGCACAATTTTTCCGTGTGTTTAATTAAAACGACTGTTGTGTGATCGATTTGATTATCAAAATTTGTTAACTGCTACACCCACCAACACCTCAAGTTTGTTTGATCGTAAAACTAATTTTCGCATCAATTTTGGAAATTATAATTTCCATAAAAGTGGTCAAATTTTGGGCGAGTAGCTCAGTTTGTGAGCTGTCCACCCATTTGATTTACCAATTCTGCGTAAAGTCACTAACAAGTCTGCTGTTTTCTTCTGTCCATTTCAATTTGTTCCTATCGTAAATCTAACATTTCACCTTTATCACATTCGCCTGCTTGTTAAGGCTCGAATACCTTATGCAAATACAAGACTAGTTTATATGAGTGGAACATAATGAGTCCAACAGCCAGACCTTTTAGTGACAACTATTTCATCTCTTTCATCGACAGTGGTGACAAAAATAGGCGACGAGCTTTCGCTACTTGAGTCATTAGGGTAGATTAAAATTTTGTTCGATCTCCAGAAAGTCTTTTTCTTCTTTTTCTTTCGAAGGCTTTAATGTATTCTTCACTGCTGGATGTAGGCCTTCCCCATTGATTGTCATTTCTCCAGAAAATACTGAAATCAAAATGAATAAACTTATTTGATAACGACACTGTCGGAAATATGGGAAGAATTGGTTTTGCTTGCAATTGATATTTAGCACGTGAATTTCTAAAAAAATCCAAAATAATTGTCTTCTCATCACAACTGGAGAAAGCAACAATAGTGAGCCCTAAAAGTCAATGCTCTTGAAGTATTGAATGAGTTTTTCGAAATATTTATCGTCACAAGTTATGGGCCCTGTGTTTTGAATAACATTTTCAGATATTTTTTTTACAAGTACCCCTTCGTGCGCCAAAATACCCTTCCAGCAACGGTGTAGTCATCTGTTATCGAAAACGATGACCGCAATAAGCAAATATCTCTGCAAAGCATTCCATTATATAGAGAAATTTACGATGCAACAAATGAAGTAAATGAACTCGAATCAAATAAAACTGAATGTTTCGAACAAATGGAATAAAAAATGTTCACCGAATATAATCGTGATACGTATATCAAGTTGAACGTTTCTCTAGCACACAAATATTATTCTTTGAAGGACTAGATTTTAGTGAATTCTGTGCTCTGTGTAATTGTAACTCTTGAAATTATCATAACAATCTGATCAAATTGTCCATTGACTTTCCTCTTTATTAAATCGACTTTTCCTTTCACAGGTACTAGTTGTTCAATCGCCATCGCCATCATTACAAGTAGTTAAAGAACCACCGCCCAGCCCTGGAAGCCCATCATCCGAAAACATGTACGGTGCCGCAGGTGGCACCCAAATTTATATGCAGGTATGTAACACTCGAAACATTGTCAATTCAAGAACATTCACGTTCAAACGGTGTGAACATATGGCTAAATCCATGACATGTCCCGTGATGAACGGAATCGGACCTTGAAAAATGGTTTGGAATCAATAGGACTTTTCTTAGAGCAACTTTCATAGAATCCTATCTGGGTTAGCCGCTTTCAAATGAATCAAACATGCTCTAAGGAATGATCAATGGATTTCGATAATTATATTTTGGTTCAAAGTTTGTTAGTCACGGGACAAGATCATGGATTACATATGTGTTTGAACCGTGTTCGGTTGTAATTTGTTAAACGGAATTTTACTGTGAATTTTTTTTTGTTGTTTCCAAAAATCTGGGTTTTTATTTTCTTAACTTACTAAGCTAGGAGCTTCATTACTTTCTGTAGTACATCACCATACAATCTCTACCCCTGGTAGTTCTATTTAACATTTTTCGATCACTATCTCTAAAACAATCAGAGGAAGAAGTTTTTCTCAACGTTATGCTGAAGACACACGAGCAATTTTGCGGTGATGAGATTGACAATTATGATGTGTTTTACATTGTGTAGCCTGTGGTCAATGTTGGAATACAATATAAATCGCAGCATAATTGTCGATCTCAACGCTCGTGTGTCTTCGGCTTTAAAAGTAGTCACAACCATTTGAAACACTTGCCAATATCGAAGAAGAAAAAAATGATTTCGAGAAAAAAGTCTCTGTTACATTACGCACACCATCACTTATTAATACTCTCTTATTAACACTTCATCTCCATCATGATTGATGTTGTTATTAAATACAGTCAATGGTAAATGGCGTTTGTTGTTATTCGGCTCTTTTGAATTTCGTGTTGTTATTTTTTTCCATTTCGTTCGTCGTGTGTTGTTATTTTTTGTTGTTGTATTAACTATATTTTCAACTGTTACCGTTTCTTCCACTGGTTTTGCAGGGTCCATCACACCAAACTAGTTCTACAACAACGTCTGGTTCAAATGTAAATACAAATACTCCGAGTCCGGGTCCATATGTGTCTGATCAATATGGAATGTATACTGCACGATTAACGTAAGCTGGTTTTTATATGAAATTTGTTTTTTGGTTTTTGTTTTGTTTATTTATTTACTTCAAACCATAAATGAAGTGATTTTGTTCGAAATTTTTGTGGTTGTGTTCCGATCCAGTTGTTGGATTATGTGCGTATGGATTGTCGGTAACGCAATGTTTTTTTCTTCTCTTTCCATCAACCCCGGGAAACAGTTCTGGCGGTACAACATTTATGTCCGAGCCATATTATAGAGAATATTTTGCTGGCGATGCTCAAGGATATGCACCAGCCAGAGCCATATATGGTGATGCAGATGGCCCGCAGGGTGCAACCACCTATGAGGGACGCTTCTCCAATCACCACTCAAAGAATACTCCAGTTTATGCGAAAACAGTCACCGCTGCCGGATTAACAGTAGATTTGCCTAGTCCCGACTCAGGTATCGGTACCGATGCAATAACGCCTAGGGATCAGAACAACATTCAGCAGGTAATTTCGTTGTTTGAGAAATTGAGGAAGTTTTCTTTCGTTGTGTGTAACAATCATAATATTGATGTTGAAGCATGGCCCGGCTAACAAACTTTTTTGTTTCTATTTTGTCTTTTTCATCTTCTTCTCATTCGCGTTATCGTCATTCGCGTTTCATTTGTGTCGATATTTTGTATTATGAAACCCAGATTTTTGATTCTATTTTGTTTCCATATTTTCAAATTTATTATGTACAGAAAACCCGGTCCTCCCGACGACAAGTTTTCTCCATTTCTTTTTCACAGGTGAAATTGGTTTTTCTTTGGTTCTAAATTCAATTTCGTTTACAGTCATTCGACTACACAGAACTATGTCAACCTGCGACACTATTGGATGCCAATGGTACGATACCGGTTTCGGTTAATACTTTACAAAGAGTGAATTTGCATGCGAGTCAAAGTAGTCCAACCACATCGATAGGCAGTCAGCCATCGTCCAGATCCCGGCCATGGCACGACTTTGGGAGACAGAATGACGCCGATAAAATTCAAATACCAAAAATGTGAGTAGCAAAACTTTAATTTTTCCATTAGAAAAAAAGTAAGAGTGACGCAAAGGGACCGTCAGAGGAAGTAGCGTAACGTCATTTATGAGCGTTCCCAAATAGAATATCTCGGATCCTACTAGGAGTGATCTAATACCAAATAATTCGAATGATCACCAAGTCGAAAAATAGTGGTTCACTCCTCGACCGAATAGTTCAAATGATCGTAGCAACGAAAGTTCCAACTTGGAACTTCCAAGTCTTCTGTCTGCATCGAACTATTCCATGCATCCGGTGCAATAGAGCGTGGATTTGAGCAATATATTTCTTAGTTACTGTCACTGAATGACGCTGTCGGCAAGTCGGTCTTCTGTCACTTCATACGAACAATACTTTCATGGGCAATGTGATTGAAAATTCAGTTTGTGAGCAAATTTTTGATTTTTTTGAAATTTCGTATCGCAAAGGACCGACTCCATCGCTGATTTGACAGTGCCTATGACAATTCCGACAATCTATTAAACGGACAAAACGGTCGAGCTCTTCTATTTTTTGTGCGGGGAAAAACCCCACAGCTTCCACTTAGTAACAAAAACCAATCCGCCTTTGTCTCTTATTATCAAGCAGAGATTCGAAAGAAGGAAGTAAAACACACAAGGAAATTCATTATTAACATTTATCAACGCTCTACGATGACTCATATTCGTGTGATGAATAGTCTCGCACAGCAACGAAGTATGATGGAGAATATAAAAATTTTATGGAAAAAACGTCCCATACTAAAATGACAAAATGCGACAAATATTTCGCTAAATGTGATGAAGGTCACCGTTTATCCGAAAAAAAGCAACGCCGAACCATTCACTGCCTTTGTATAGCTGAGAGATCAATCTGAAATCAAGACATTCATTTCGATGTTTTCATTTTTATATTTTATAGCCGCAATGATAATAGGCACTGTTGATTATAAGTAGTCGATGAATGTTTTTCCATTCCATTCATATGCCTTAATCGCCACTTCCATAAATCTTGTGTTAATCATCGCATAGAAAGAATTAAAAGCCGATTTCGTTAGATAATGAGTGTAATTATCGGTTACTCAATGGAATTACGTGTTGTAAAAGGATGGAAAACGTTTTAATTTCATTTTGCTTATTAAAAGAGAAGAGAGCAGAAAAAAATTGCAAATTTTCTCATAAAATGCGTCGTAACGTTGCGTTGGTATGAATATCTTGCACACACAAAAAATTGATCTTAAAAATTCTCGAACCTAATCACTTCACTATACCATTTCTAATGAGCAACCGTTAGTCAATGGTTAATAGTAGAAAGATAAATTGATCTAATATGACTGGACACAAATCAGTTAATCCGTTCAATTTATTTCATACTTTTCGAATGGAAGATTGATCCAATTAACTTTGCATACATTTCCAAATTACTTGAGATACGTTTCACTGTAAAAATACACCACATGAATTGATCACCTCAAATTTAAAGTGCTGATTCATTGGAAACAATAAGTGTGTCTTTTACATGGAAATACTGGAATCATTGTCGGCAACACAGATTTTAGATCCTCTTTATCCACTTCCCTCACACTTTTTTTAACATTCCGAATTCAAGTGGCTGATTTATGATTCTGCACACTGACAGAAAAGGTTTTTGAGGCAAATACCTCCAATATTCAATTCAATCATCGTTTTCCACATCAAATCCGAATGTTAATGCTTTCCAGCGTATATTCGTTCGGTAAAACATGAATTTAAACTGAGTACGAAATGAAAAATTACAAAGTTCCCTTGATTTGACTCCTTGTCCCCACTGGGATTCGAACCGGGGACCTCTCGATTGTGAGTCGAGTGCTCTACCGATCTTATCAATGTGACGTGCATGATTGTTTGCTCCATCTACAATTTGCGCTGATGCTAGACTCTATGATAAAATGGCTTCAAACTTCATGAAATTTCGCGAAGTTTTTCGCCAATCTCGTGAAGTTTCTAGTCACTTTTCACACAAAATACTTGAAAGTCCGCAGCGTTTTGCGGTGGAATGTAGAATCTTCCTGTAACCAATGGCTTCCTGAAATTAATCTTACTGCCCGCACCATGCGAAAGTGATCCATTACATTGTGGAATACTTGCGGTTTATTTTCCATGAATTTTTATGTGAAATTCAACTGACAGTAAACCAGTTGGTGGCTCCTACGTAGTTCGTTAATTCGAAAACGATTTAATGACAGAAGGAAACTCCCTTGTGTGTTTTTGAGCAACAAGTAGTTATCGAGTCTTTCAACGAGTACAGTTTCATGCAAACTCTAGTTTGACAGAAAAGACAGTTACCGAAGCTTGTTGCTCAAAAACACACTTGTGAGATTGCTTCCTTCACAGAATGACTTCCGCTTGTAATGACTTACTTTCGCAGCATCCAATGTAAACTGTTGTACTTCCACTAAGTTTATTAAACGTCCACCACGTCTAACTCTTCTATCAATGTGCGTTGTACAATAAACATTAAACTGCCAACATTCCACCATTGTAATACATTGCATAAATGGGAAAGCAGCTCAAGAACAGTTAAAATATGAAATTGCATGTTTCAATCAACCCTGAACGAAATATATTTATCTCTACAAGTCATTT